>PVKP010017517.1:0-45968 GCA_004027715.1 Plecturocebus donacophilus | reverse complement strand
CTACAAAGACAACAGGTGGATAAATCCACAAAGATGGGAAGAAACCAGTGCAAAAAGGATGAAAACACCTGAAACCAGAATGCCTCTCCTCCTACAAGGGATCACAACTCCTCACCAGCAAGGGAACAAGGCTGGTTGGAGAATGAGTGTGATGAATTGACAGAATCAGGCTTCAGAAGGTGGGTAATAAACTTCTCTGAGCTAAAAAAAAAAAAAAAAAAAAAATGTTCTAACCCAATGCAAAGAAACTAAGAACGTTGAAAAAAGATTTGACAAAATTCTAATGAGAATAAACAACTGAGAAAGGAATATAAGTGAATTGATGGAGCTGAAAAACACAACAAGAGAACTTCGCAAAGCATACACAAGTTTCAACAGCTGAATTGACCAAGCGGAAGAAAGGATATAAGAGGTCGAAGATCAACTCAATGAAATAAAACAAGAAGAGAAGACTAGAGAAAAAAGGGTAACAAGGAATGAACAAAGTCTTCAAGAAATATGGGACTATGTGAAAAGACCTAATCTACGTTTGATAGGTGTACCTGAATGTGACAGAGAGAATGAATACAAGATGGAAAATACTCTTCAGGATATTATCCAGGAAAACTTCCCCAACCTAGCAAGGCAGGCCAATATTCAAGTCCAGGAAATACAGAGAACACCACAAAGATATTCCTCAAGAAGAGCAACCCCAAGACACATAATCATCAGATTCACCAGAGTTGAAATTAAAAAGAAAATGCTAAGGGCAGCCAGAGAGAAAAGTCGAGTTACCCACAAAGTGAAGCCATCAGACTCACAGCAGATCTCTCAGCAGAAACCCTACAAGCCAGAAGAGAGTGGGGGCCAATATTCAACATCCTTAAAGAAAAAACTGTCAACCCGGAATTTCATATCCAGCCAAACTAAGCCTCATAAGTGAAGGAAAAATAAAATTCTTTACAAACAAGCAAGTACTCAAAGGTTTCATCACCACCAGGCCTGCTTTACAAGAGCTCCTGAAAGAGGCACTAAACAGAGAAAGAAACAACCAGTACCAGCCACTCCAAAAACATACCAAATGGTAAAGAGTATCAACACAATGAAGAAACTGCACCAACTAATGGGCAAAACAGCCAGCTAGCATCAAAATGGAAGGATCAAATTCCCACATAACAATATTAACCCTAAATGTAAATGGAATAAATGCCCCAATCAAAAGACACAGACTGGAAAATTGGATAAAAAGCCAAAACCTATCTGTGTGCTGTATCCAGGAAACGCATCTCACATGCAAGGATACATATAGGCTCAAAATAAAGGGATGGAGGAAGATTTACCAAGCAAATGGAGAACAAAAAAAAGCAGGAGTTGCAATTCTCATCTCTGATAAAATAGACTTCAAACTAACAAAGATCAAAAGAGAGACAAAGAAGGATATTGCATAATGGTAAAAGGATCAATGCAACAAGAAGAGCTAATGATCCTAAATATATATGAACCCAATGCAGGAGCACCCAGATACATAAAGCAAGTTCTTAATGACTTACAAAGAGACTTAGACTCCCACACAATAATAGTGGGAGACTTTAACACCCCATTGTCAATACTAGACAGATCAACCAGACAGAAAATTAACAAGGATATCCAGGACTTGAACTCAGACCTGGAACAAGCAAACCTAATAGACATTTACAGAACTCTCCACCCCAAATCCACAGAATATACATTCTTCTCAGCACCACATCACACCTACTCTAAAATTGACCACATAATTGGAAGTAAATCACTCCTCAGCAGATGCAAAAGAACGGAAATCATAACAAACAGTCTCTCAGACCACAGTGCAATCGAGTTAGAACTCAGAATTCAGAAACTAACTCAGAACTGCACAGCTTCATGGAAGCTGAACAACTGGCTCTTGAATGCTGACTGAATAAATGATGAAATGAACGCAGAACTAAAGATGTTCTTCAAAACCAACAAGAATGAAGACACAACGTACCAGAATCCTGAGACACATTTAAAGCAGTGTCTAGAGGAAAATATATAGCAATAAATGCCCACATGAGAAGCAAGGAAAGATCTAAAATTGACACCCTATCATCAAAATTGAAAGAGCTAGAGAAGCAAGATCAAAAAAACTCAAAACCTAGCAGAAGATAAGAAATAACTAAGATCAGAGCAGAACTGAAGGAGATAGAGACACAAAAAACTCTTCAAAAAATCAATAAATCCAGGATCTGGTTTTTCGAAAAGATCAACAAAATAGACAGACCACTAGCCAGATTAATAAAAAAGAAAAGAGAGAATAATCAAATAGATACAATAAAAAATGATAAAGGGGATATCACCACAGATTCCACAGAAATACAAACCATCATCAGAGATTATTACAAACAACTCTATGCACATAAACTAGTAAACTTTTAAAAAATGGATAAATTCCTAGACACTTGCATCCTTCCAAGCCTAAACCAGGAAGAAGTCAAAACCCTGAATAGACCAATAACAAGGTCTGAAGTCGAGGCGGTAATTAAAAGCCTACCACCCAAAAAAAAGCCCAGCTCCAGATGGGTTCACAGCCGAATTCTACCAGACATACAAAGAGGATCTGGTACCATTCCTTCTGAAACTATTCCAAACAATCCAAAAAGAGGGAATACTTCCCAAATCATTTTATGAGACCAACATCATCCTGATACCAAAACCTAGCAGAGACTCAGCAAGAAAAGAAAACTTCAGGCCAATATCCATGATGAACATAGATGTAAAAATCTTCAATAAAATACTGGCAAACCGATTGCAACAGCACATCAAAAAGCTTATCCTCCATGATCAAGTAGGCTTCATCCTGGGGATGCAAGGCTGGTTCAACATACACAAGTCTATAAACGTAATTCACCATATAAACAGAAACAAAGACAAAAACCACATGATTATCTCAATTGATGCAGAGAAGGCCTTTGACAAAATTCAACAGCGCTTTATGCTAAATAATCCTCAATAAACTAGGTATTGATGGAATGTATCTCAAAATAATAAAAGAGGGTATTTGTGACAAACCAATAGCCAATATCATACTAAATGGGCAAAAACTGGAAGCATTCCCGTTGAAATCTGGCACTAGACAAGGTTGCCCTCTCTCGCCACTCCTATTCAATATAGTATTGGAAGTTCTAGCCAGAGCAATCAGGCAAGAAAAAGAAATAAAGGGTATTCAGATAGGAAAGGAAGTCAAATTGTCTCTATTTAGACGACATGATTGTATATTTACAAGACCCCATCATCTCAGCCCAAAATCTCCTGAAACTGATAAGCAACTTCAGCAAAGTCTCAGGATACAAAATCAATGTGCAAAAATCACAAGCATTCCTATACACCAATAACAGACATGAAGAGAGCCACATAAAGAACGAACTGCCATTCACAATTGCTACAAAGAGAATTAAATACCTAGGAATCCAACTAACAAGGAACATAAAAGACCTCTTCAAGGAGAACTTCAAACCGCTGCTCAATGAAATAAGAGAGGACACAAATAGATGGAGAAACATTGCATGTTCATGGTTAGGAAGAATCAATATCCTGAAAATGGCCATACTGCCCAAAGTAATTCACAGATTCAACGCTATCCCTGTCAAGCTACCAATGACCATCTTCACAGAACTGGAAAAAACCACCTTAAACTTCATCTGGAACCAAAAGGGAGCCTGCATAGCCAAGTCAATTCTAAGCAAAAAGAACAAAGCGGGAGGCATCACACTACCAGACTTCAAACTATACTGCAAGGCTACAGTAATCAAAACAGCATGGTACTGGTACCAAAACAGAGATATAGACCAATGGAACAGAACAGAGGCCTTGGAAGCAACACCATGCATCTACAGCCATCTGATCTTTGACAAACCTGACAAAAACAAGCAATGGGGAAAGGACTCCCTGTTTAATAAATGGTGTTGGGAAAACTGGCTAGCCATGTGCAGAAAGCAGAAACTGGACCCCTACCTGACACCTTACACTAAAATTAACTCCAGATGGATTAAAGACTTAAACATAAGACCTAACTCCATAAAAACTCTAGAAGAAAACCTAGGCAAAACCATTCTAGACATAGGTGTAGGCAAGGACTTCATGACCAAAACACCAAAAGCATTGGCAACATAAGCCAAAATAGACAAATGGGACCTAATCAAACTCCACAGCTTCTGCACAGCAAAAGAAACAGTCATTAGAGTGAATTGGCAACCAACAGAATGCGAAACAGTTTTTGCAATCTACCCATCTGACAAAGGGCTAATATCCAGAATCTACAAAGAACTAAAACAGATTTACAAGAAAAAAAACAAATAAGCCCATTCAAACATGGGCAAAGGATATGAATAGACACTTTACAAAAGAAAGCATACATGAGGCCAAGAAACATATGAAAAAATGCTCATCATCACTGGGCATTAGAGAAATGCAAATCAAAACTACACTGAGATACCATGTCACACCAGTTAGAATGGCAATCATTAAAAAATCGGGAGACAGCAGATGTTGGAGAAGATTTGGAGAAATAGGAACACTTTTACACTGTTGGTGGGAGTGTAAATTAGTTCAACCATTGTGGAAGACAGTGTGGCGATTCCTCAAGGACCTAGAAACAGAAATTCCATTTGACCCAGCAATCCCATTACTGAGTATATATCCAAAGGATTATAAATCGTTCTACTATAAGGACACATACACACGAATGTTCATTGCAGCACTGTTTACAATAGCAAAGACCTGGAACCAACCCAAATGCCCATCAATGATAGACTGGACAGGGATAATGTTGCACATGTACACCATGGAATACTATGCATCCATAAAAAATGATGAGTTCGTGTCCTTTGCAGGGACATGGATGAACCTGGAAACCATAATTCTCAGAAAACTGATGCAAGGACAGAAAATCAAACACTGCATGTTCTCACTCATAGGTGGGTATTGAACAATGAGAACACATGGACACAGGGAGGGGAGCATCACACACTGGGGTCCGTTGGGGAAAAATAGGGGAGGGACAGCGGGGTGTGGGGAGTTGGAGAGACATAGTATGGGGAGAAATGCCAGATATAGGTGATGAGGAGGAAGGCAGCAAATCACACTGCCATGTGTGTACCTATGCAACAATCTTGCATGTTCTTCACATGTACCCCAAAACCTAAAATGCAATTTAAAAAAAAAGAAATTGATTCTGCCAAATACCTTCAATCATCTATCTCAAGTTCAAAGTTCCACAGATCCCTAGAGCAGGGGACAATGCCACCAGTCTCTTTGCTAAAGCAGAGCAAGAGTGACCTTTGCTCCAGTTCCTAAGAAGTTCCTCATCTCCTTCTGAGACCACCTCAGCCTGGACTTCATTGTCCATATCACTATCAGAATTTGCTCAAAGCCATTCAACAAGTCTCTAGGAAGTTCCAAACCTTCCCACATATTCCTGAACCATCCAAAATGTTCCAACATTTGCCTGTTACCCAGTTCCAAAGTCGCTTCCACATTTTCACACAAATACAGTAAATTGGTACCAGGAGTAGTGGGTGCTGCTTTACGGCAGCACTCACTAGTCCTGGTACCAATTTACTATATTATTTCATTCTCATGCTACTACGAAGAAATACCCAAGACTGTGAAATTTATAGAAAAATAAGAGGTTTAATTGACTCACCATTCTGCATGGATGGAGAAGCCTCAGGAAACTTACAATTATGGTGGAAGGAAGGGCAAACGTTCTTTTTCACCTGGTGGCAGGAGAGAGAAGGGCAGAGTGAAGTGAAGAAAATTCCCTTATAAACCCATCAAGTCTCATGAGAATTCACTCACTATCACAAGAACAGCATGGGGGAATCACTCCCATAATCTATTCACCTCACAAGAGGTCCCTCCCATGACACTTGGAGATTATGAGAACTGGAATTCAAAGTGAGATTTGGGTGGGGGCACAGCCAAACCATATCATCCCCCGCACCCCCAAAAACTGAATGTTAAACACTTACTAGTGTACCACTGATTACAAAACTAGTGAGTGGCTGAGTCAAGACTTAAACTCCATTCTGTCTGACCCCAAGGTGGAAGAAAACCACTGGTCAAAAAGCCAGTTGGTTTTTGTTCTACTTCTGGCTTTATTATGGAGTTTTATGTCCTTAGGCATATCCTTTTATGTATCTGCCGTGCATTTCATCATCTACATCATGAAGCTCTTAAATCTCTAAATAATGAATAAAAGCTCAAAAATTTAAAGGTACATTATCAGTGTATTATTATTTGGTAAGGGCAAGAGTTTTGAACTTTGATGATCATCCCTTTCCCCAGGATCACTTATAATTGAAAAGAGAGCATCTCTCTTTCCTATCTTTCCTTCCCTAATCACCCTTCTCATGGTCCCTCTGGTAAGATTTTCCTAGAAACACCCTGAGACAAGGATTGACATGCAATTGATTTATTAGGAAACTACTCCCCAGAAACCATGGGAAGCAGGATAAGGATTAAGAAGAAGCCAGGAAAGAATGCAGTTTCAGGAGAATCCCAGAAGAGCTCAGGAACATACATTACATCACAGAGTTTGTCTTGTCTAGCCTCAAATCAAGGAAGTTGGACTTTTGTGCTTCCTACTACACAGTCATCAGCTATAGGGGAAGAGAGTTAACAAACTCCCAGGCACTATTTTGCTTTCTCTGCAGATAAGGGTGGGTTCCAGTGCCCACCTCTGAAAGTCACAGGTGGCAGCCATTGGCAGCAAAGCCTTGAGAAGAGGAGATATGGGTGCACAGAGCTGGAAAAAAGAATGGGCCAACAGAGTCCACTATACTTCCACAAATCATGTTTTACTGAAGACCCTGCTTCATCCAGGCTGGCCAAGGGTATATGCCTTTTCTCAGAAAACCTAACATGATTTGCCTATTCTCCTCTGGTCTAATGAGAGTGTATTAGGAAACTAGAGTTCTCTGAAATATAGGAAGGATGAAAGTGGTCTTTCAGGATAGAGACACTCAGTTCTATTTCAGAGAGAGCGAGAGAGGAGGCAAGTGGCAGATACCATAGCCTGTGCTCTGTGCTGAACTGCTTCCAAAGGAAGAGGAAGGTTATCTTGCTCGGGAGACGCCAGATGTTACCCCTTCTCAGTGAGCCTATAAATACGGAGCTTTTTCTGTTATGGCATGTCACATTAGTTGAGAATTTCCTTTACCCACTCTTTCCACACCCCAAGCGTGAATGAAAAGTATGCGGCCAGTACACTTGAATATAAGATGTTTATACCATTTTGGTTTGTTCAGCAGATTGTGCCAGGTTTCTAGATGAGCATTGAGGCCAAGTATAATGCAACACCATCTATTTAATCACATAAATCACTGATGCTATGGGAAGCCATGACACATTGAGAAATTTCTTTATGATTCTACATTATTTCCGTGAAATCTTAATGTGCTAGAGAACTCCAAATGTTTCCTCTTCTGCAAAATGTCCACATCTAATGTAGGAATTATTGCTTCATTATATCTACCGGGAAATGGAGGCATCAATTGACAGGTACATTACTAGTCACTGTATCACCTCATGCATAAAATAATACCTCATTGCATGGAGACAAGAGTTGGCTATGAAAAGTTTGAAATATTACTTTGTGTTGCTTCCAAAGAGCCACACCCCACATAGTACTCAGCAGGCTTGGGATTCTGGGGGTTTTATCTCCTATGTAATGTAAGCCTGTATTTTTAAAAATCAGTTTTATATTTGCTCCTTGTATTTTAAAATGTAATTCTAGTTATCTTAAGGAACAGGTAATCCTAACATGAAATAGTTAATAGCAGTTTTAATCATCATTACTCATAAAATCTCATCTGGCTTTGGTGGGCAACTGGTCATCATTAGAGAGTTGAATTTATCAGACAAATAATTTTGCTTAATTAAGTAACTAACTGGAAGGGTCTTTCTTACTGAAAAACCATGAAAATCATCAAGAAAATTCTCAAGAAGATGTTGATTGGACCATTTTGTCATTGTTTTACCAGGTACCATTAAATTCTCACTTGCAAATCCTGGAAGTTAATTCAAGTTCCAAGACTTTCTACAAAGGTCTATAACCAGCTAGTCATGTAAACTGAGGGAAACTTGACTAAAAGTAATAGAGCAAATCTATATCCTAGGCATTATTTTACATAGGGGAATTCTATGTTTTTTAGTATAATGCTTCTTTAAATATGGTTAGTGCCTCATATCTGTAAGTCTCATCTTAGGACAAGTATGGTCTAATAACATAAGAATTCCCATCCAGTAAATGTACTCCAAGTCATCCCTTGGTAGAGAAGAGGCCTCAGAGATTATAACTGAATTTTTAATTGAATGAATACCGACTGTTCTTCCATGCAGAAACTAATAAGCTATAATTTGGTGGTATGTTCATGTTTTCATATTATATTAAACTCAAAAAGAATGTAACATCCTTAGTCTCACAGTTTTAAAAAATGAGTGAGTCATTCAAAATATTTAGAGATTAGCCCTAGAGTAAATGGGCAAGGTAAATGATTGGTTTAGTGGAAAATACTAGGGCAGAAATCTGGAATGCAATATCTTACTCCACAAATACTAGGGGTCCTGACATTTTAATAGGCAGTTCAAGCCGTTCTCTTCTGGTAATCTCCTTTTACCTTATGCCAGGATAGGAAGCTGAATTCCAGGCTTTGAATTCAAATATTCCCCAAGAATACTGTGGAGACTGTCCACAGTTCATAGGTCTAACAACTCTATCAGGGAGGAAGAAACAGCAATAATTGGCTCCCATGAGCCTCTACTTGCAAGAGTCAAGGAATGGGAGATAAACTGATTGAGCTCTGTGGCCAGACAACCAGATTTGGGAACACAATTTGGCAGAAAACAACCAGAGAAAAAAGAAAGAGTCAGCCCCAGAGACTTCCAAATGCATGATTATGAGTATGTGTGCACATACACAATATAGCATGGGAAAATTTCAGGTAGAAAATTTTCAACACGCTAATGCTTGCTTGCAATGAAGAAAGATGTTATAACTCATGCCTTAGACAGGCTTTTTCTTAAGGCCCTCAGCCTGCTGAAGTCACAAACCCTGCTGGCCTCTCCTCATATCACACTATTTTACACAAACTACCTTATCTTTTACATAGCAGAATTTGTTTTAATGTTGTTATTTCCCTCACCAGGCCCTGCTGCAATAAATAAATGGAGTTGAATAGAATCTTGGAACATCAAATTCTAAAGCGTATCTTTATGTGCAAAAGCAACATGATCCTGGAAGAATGGGAGGTTTTCACTGATTTTACCAAATCATAATAACATGATTTATTTTTCAATGGCAGATAGATTAACAAGATATGCTTTGGCACATCATAATCTTGTTAACAAAAAATAAATCACGAAACTTACGGATCTTGATTGAAAATACCCTCTGTGTCTTATCAGTTATATGTCAGCAGATCCAAAGAGAATGGGCTAAGAGTCCTAGTCTCTCATTCAAACTTCCACTAACATTTTTGTGTATTTGGGCACGTTGGAAGTTTTCTGATCTTCAGGCTTTTTGATTTATAAAATGGGGGGATTGGAATACAAAGGAGTTTATTCTGCTGCAACATCTACTTTTTGCTGGCCATAGTTTGCAATATATTGAAAAGTCCCCTGTAGCTGGAGGTGATTTTGTTTAAGTATAAACTTAAAAAGAGAAATTTGGTAGCCATGTTAAATAGCAACCACAGAAGAATGGTTGTGAAGTGTGATGAATATAAATAAACATCATAAATGTCAACTACTGAGCACTTCCCATCATGGGCTTCCATGAGCTTTATTGGTGTAATAGAGCAAGGAACTGTCATTTAAAAACCATGCTGACTTCACCACTGTGCTTCATTCATATCATGAGATGGTGAATCTATCTATTGTGGCTTTCCTCTTTCAGACACTCGTAGAGAAAAAGATATGAGAAGGTTGACATTTCAAAGTCTCTTCCAGGGCTACAAAAGTAAGACTAGTTTAGAATTATTAGTGAATTCTTAGATAAGTATTTTTTAGATTTGCCTTTTTCTTCATTGATATATAATGTGTGTACATATTAATGGGGTACATGTGAAATTTTGTTACATGCATAGACTAGATAATGATAAAGTCAGAGCATTTGAGGTATATGTCACTGAGTATTAATTTATTTATTTAAATGTGTTTATTTGTTTAGAGACAGAGTCTTACTCTGCTACCCAGGCTGCTGTGCAGTGGCATGATCAGAGCTCACTGTGACCTCAAACTCCTAGGCTCAAGTGGTCCTCCTGCCTCTGCCTCCTGAGTACCTAGGACTACAGGTACACCACACACCTGGCTCATTTTTTAAAAAATTGTAGAGACAAGGCTCTCTACAATTTTGACTAGTCTCTGTTGCCCAGACTAGTCTTGAACTCCTAGCTTCAAACAATCCTCCCACCTCAGTCACCCAAAGCACTAGAATTACAGGCATGAGCAACCATGCCTGGCCAAGTATTTACCATTTCTATGTGTTGGAAACACTTCGAATCCTCTTCTAGCTATTTTGAAAATATAATACCTTATTGTTACCCTGCTTTGCTATGGAATGTTAGAACTTATGCCTTCTGTTTAGCTATTTGTTTGTATCCGTTAACCAACCTCGTGTCATCCTCCCAACTCCCACATCCTTCCCAGCCTCTGGTGTCTGCGATTCTACTCCCTGACCTAAATGAGATCAACTTTTTTAGCTCCCACATATGAGTGAGAATATGTGATATTTGTCTTTCTGTGCTTGGCTTATTTCATTTAATACAATGACCACTAGTTTCCTCCATGCTGCTGAAAATGACATGATTTCATTCTATATTTAATGGCTGAATAATATTCTAATGTGTATATATACCACATTTTCCTCATTTGTTCATCAATGGATGCTAAGGTTGATTCTGTGTCTTGGCTACTGTGAATACTGCTGCAATGAACATGGGGATTTGGGTATCTTTTTAATATACTAATTTATTTTCCTGTGGATAAATACCCTATAGTGGGATTGCTGGGTCATATAATAATTCTTTTTTTAGGTTTTGGAGAAATCTCCATACTGTTTTCCACAGTGGCTAGTTAACATTCCTATCAACAGTGTACATAAGAGTTCTCTTTTCTCTGTGTATTCTCCAGCATCCGTTATTTTTTGACCTTTTAATAATAGCCATGAATGAGCTATTATTAAAAAGACAAAAAATAACAGATACTGATGAGATTACAGAAAAATGTAACACTTACATGCTGTTGGTGGAAATGTAAATTAGCTCAAACATTGTGAAAAACTGTGTGGTGATTCTTCATTTTTTAGTTCCCACATATGAGTGAGAATGTGATATTTGTCTTTCTGTGCCTAGCTTCTTTCATTTAATACAATGATGAAAGCTTTCCTTTCAAAGGTCTTTCACCTCCTTGATTAATTTTTTTCTAGGTCTTTTATTTTTATAGTATTATAACTGAGATTTTTAAAAATGTCTTTCTCAACTAGTTTATTATTGGGGTATAAAAACATCACTGATTTTTATATTTTGCATTCTGCAACTTTTTAAGTTTAGTTATTAGATCTAAGAGTTTTTTGGTCAGAGTATAGGTTTCTCTAGATGTAATATCATGCCATCTGCAAAGAGGAACAATTTTACTTCTTTGTTTCCAAATCTGATGCCTTTTGTGTTTTTGCTTGATTGATCTAGCTAGGACTTCCAGTACTGTATTGAATAGGAATGGTGAAGGTGTGCATCCTTGTTTTGTTCTCTCTCTTAGAGGAAATTCTTTTAGATTCACTCCGTTCAGTCTGGAGTTAGCTGTGGGTTTGTCATATGTGGCTTGTACCATGTTGAAGCATATTCCTTCTATGATTAGTGTGTTTTGTTTTCATCATGAAGACATACTGAATTTTATCAAATGCTTTTTCTGCATTTATTGTGATGATGATATGGCCTTTTTCCTTTATTCTGTTGACCTAATATAGCACATTCATTAATTTGGACATGTTGAATTATCCTTGCATCCCCGAAATAAACCCCACTTGATTATGGTGTAGGAACCCTTTAAGTGTTTCTTGTATGGTTGGTCTAGTAGTGATTAATTCCCTCAGCTTTTACTTGTATGAGAAAAACCTTATTTCTCCTTTATTTATAAGGGATAACTCTGCTAGGTATAGTATGCTTAGCTAGAAAATTTTTTCTTGTAGCAGTTTGAACACATCATTCCATGCTCCCTGGCCTGTCAGGTTTCTACTGAGAAATCCTGTTCGTTTGATGGGAGTTCCTTTATAAGTAACTAGATACTTTTCTCTTGCTTTTTGAAGAATGTATTGTCTTTGACTTTTGACAGTTTAGAGAAGACCTTTTTGAATTGTATCTATTTTGGGATTCCTGAGCCTCCTGTATCTGAAAGTCTTCAATTTTTATTAGAGTTCTAATATTTTCAGTTATTATTTTGTTAAATAGGTTTTCTATTTCTTTGGGTTTTTTTCTCTTTGCCTTCTGGGTTATCAAAAATTTGAATATTTGGTTCTGAAATTCTATTTTCTGCTATATCTAGTTTATTATTGAAGCTTTTGAATGAATTTTGTATTTCATTCAGTTAATTCTTCAGTTCTGGAATTTCTGTTTGGTTCCTTTTTTAAAATAATATCTATCTCTTTGGTAATTTTTCATTCTTATTCTGAATTGTTTTTATAATTTCTTTGTATTGTTTGTTTGAATTCTCTTATATCTCACTAAGCTTCAGTATTATTAATTTGAATTATTTTTCCAAGATTTCATAAATTTCCTTTTCATTGGAATCTGCTGCTGGAGAATTACTGTGTTCCTTTGGATGTGTCATATTTCTTTTTTTTTTTTTTTTTCATGTTTTCCATGTCTTTACATTGATATCTGCCCATGTGGTGTAACAACAGCCTCTTCTTCTTTTTAGAATTTGCTTTCAAAGGGGAGAACTTCTTGAAGATGTATCTGTGGTATTGATTGGGTAACACATTTTGGCTTTGTTTCTGTATTATTTATTTGACATTAAACAGCACCAATAGTTTCTGTGATATCCTCAGCGGCTCAGGGTGTGGTTGTTATTGGAGGCTGTGGTGAAGTTTTATGGGGACAGAGATATCAGGTGGGCCAGTCCTCAATACCCAGTGGTGGTAGTGGTGAGCCAAGCATGCCTGTCCTTGGGCCTTAGGGTGGTATACACTGGTCTTAGTGTTAAAGAGTCCAGGCAGGTCAATTCTTGGGCCTCCAGGCAGCTTGTTTCAGTGCTGGCTGTGGCAGCAATGGGCCAGTTAGGTAGGCAGATTCTCAGGCCCCAAGGCAGTGAATGCCATGTGGATGATGGCAGTAGCACTAGTGGGACAATTTTCTGGCTCCCAAGTGGTTTGCACTGATAGTGACTATGACAGGCTAAACAGGTCAAACCCCAGGCCTGCAGACAGTGCATGTAGGTGAATGCCAGCTGTGGTGATAGTGACAGCTTGTCCTCAAGCTGATAGGAAGCTTGAGGTGATAGGAAGCTTGACCTCATGCTTCCTAAGAGGAATGCTCAGGTGCCAATGGTAGTGGATGGGACAGAGCAGCCACCAGGTCCCTGGATGGTGTGCTTGGGCACTTGGGGATGGGTGAAGCCAGGCCAGGTGGTGCTGTCCTCAGGTCTCCCAGTGGTGCATGTGGGCACTGGCTGTGGTAGGCAGCGGCAAGGTGAGCCTCAAGTCCCTAGCAGAATGCTCAGGTAGGGGTGTCAGCAGCTACCCTCACTGCAGAGCCCTGCTGCTAGGTAGGGTGGAGTTGCTTTCAGTAGCAGCAGCTATAAACAAGAAGCTGGGGAGTGCATGCTTTAGCCTCAAGTGATGGCTGCAATCACAGTAGTCTTTCTTCAGTGTGCTTGTTAATGCATGGTGGCCTTGCCACTAGGGGTAGTGGGGTCACTGCCAATGGTTCATATTTTGGCCTTGGTGGCAGCAGCCAGTAGTAGATTCTGGCTGCAGGTAGGGATGTTAATGGGGTACCAGGAATGTGGAAATTAATAAGCTGTCGGGCCACACGGCAGGATGGTCTGTTGGGGACTAGGTTCTCAAAAGGGTAACTTGCTGCAGCTGCTTAGGATTCAGGGAGGGTATAGAGCCTAGGGCAAATTCTGTCTCAGGAGCAGTGCTGTCATGCAGTCTCCAGGAAGCTCTATACAAGTCTCAGGGCCCACATGGATGGAGGAGCTCTTCCATGGCTAGGATTACAGGAGTCCTCACTGGGAATATGGACCACTGGGAGTCACTCACTTACCTTTTCCCTGCATTGGGGAGACTTTTCAGGATCCCAGCTGATGCCAGCTGAATAGGCTGTCTTGTTTCTTTCTCCTTTATTAGTTGTTGTTTCTTTCTCCTTCATTACTGTAGGTACGATACTTTTCTATTGAATTCCAGCATTCTCTTTTAGGGGATCTATTCAAAGTATGATTATCTTCTCATTATTTTAGTTCATCATTGTGAAGGAGATGAGTACCAAATGCCTCTAGTCAGCCATCCTGATGCCTTTCAAACCTGTGAGGTAAGTTTTTGATAGGCCTCTAGACTTAATGGAGGGATATAGAATAAGCTAAGCTAAGGTGTTTTCCCAGAAAAATCAAGCTTGTGGGCTCAGATAACTTAAGTGAGAGGGTGACATAAGGGATCACGTAAAGCTAGAGAGTTTACAAAGCCACACAGATATGTAAAACCCCTACATCCTCTCAACTGTTTAATGGGGTTTACTACATATAAATGTCTTGTGTGAACAGAAGGGTTCACATTCTACAAGTCAGAATGAGGTCCATATAGAGGGTAGCCACCAGACATGAGAAATAACTAGAATTCAACAGACACTGAATTCCAGACACAGTATTGACATAGCTATCGTAGCACCCCATGGAATTCACAAAAATATTGAGGAAGTCTTTGATCTTCACATACAACAAGGAATTGAAAAATATCCCTTATGTGTAAATCTAAAAATACAGGAAGACTTCAAACAACCTGAAGATATTTTATTCCAAAATCTTACAACAATCCTATAAAGGCCATATCATCATTCCCATTTTACATCTTTCTTTTCCATAGTGGTTCAAATAAGAGACTAACACCATGGGTTAGGAATAAAAGCAAAGAGCATTTGGAATTTATAATTCTTTTTCATGATGTCAACCAAAACAGCCACAATCTTGGCATCTAGGATTATCATTTTGGGAGACAGGTGACATAATGGTGCCCGCCATTGATTTCTCAAGTTGAAGGACATTAATAGAAGTGGATAAGATGCTCCCTCTGTCTTTACCTACGTGGAGCTAGGGAGTGGGATTTCAAATTACCATTTTTATGCTGTTTTTCACTCCTACGACTTTCTGACCTGAACAGCACAATTCTACTTGTGGTTGCAGTGTGCAGAGTATTGGTGGTACACCTTTTGATCATACCAGAGTTTCTACAAACATCTGGAGAGGGGAACTTTGTGGTTGATTATAAAACTAAAACAAATTCAAAAAAAATAACTTTGAGGCCAGGTGCAGTGGCTCATGCCTGTAATCTCATCACTTTAGGAAGCTGACATGGTAGCACTGCTTGAGGACAGGCGTTTGAGACCAGCCTGGGCAACATAGTAAGACCCCCATTTCCACACACACGCACAAAAGTTAAAATTTAGTCAGGCATGGTGGCTCACACCTGTAATCCCAGCTACTCAGGAGGCTGAGGTGAGAGAATTGCTTGAGCCTAGAAAGGTGAAGCTGCAATGATCTGTGATCGCACCACTGTACTCCAGCCTGGGCAACAGAGGGAAACCCAGTCTCTTGAAAAAAAAGACATTAAAAAAAGTAACAACACAAAAAATTATTCTCCAAATTTTTTTAGGATTATTTTTTCTTACTATGCTTTTACGCCAAATAAGAAATAAGTGATTTTGCCCTTTCATAGGATTCATGATCCCATCAGGTAACTTTTCTCTCCAACAGTGTGAGTACTAAATGTGACCCTGATGACTTTAAATTTATTATATGTTATATGGAGAATGAAAGCAAACCTTCAAATTAGTTCCTTACATTGGTTCTGCAAAGTGTCAATTCTAACACTGAAGTTAGTATTTATAAAACTCTTTATCATGTACAAGGATAAAACCACTCAGAAAAAAAAAAAACTTTATGTCAATCCACCCACATTTTTACTTTTTTCTATTCTGACTATTTGATCAGGATTCAGGATGAATTCGGTGTTCTTGGGATGAAATAAAACTAAGCAACACATTATGAACTCAAAGCTGCCATTTAGCATTAATGATTTTTATCCACTCTGTTATCTGGTTTCTAAGACCTAAGACCATCTGATGAAGCAGAGTTGATGAATAAAAACTACATACTCTTGTGAAAAGAAATATGCAAAATGAAGCCAGTTTCATTTATCTTAGACTCTTAGGGTGATAGAAGAAATTAACAGTTTTTTTCTAACCATAAAAGTATTAGAAGCTCACCACAGAAAATTTGAGAAGTTTTTAATAATTTAAAACCACCTATTATACAATAACATTTGACAAATTTTTCTATGTGCTTTTAATGTATCTGAGGTCGTGATTTATGAGCAATTGAATACACTGTTTTTTAACATATAATTTAAGAGTCACATTATGGTGTTTGCCAGAGGCTGCAGGATTGGGGAAATGGGGAGAGGTTGGTCAGATGCTACAAAGTTTAGATATGTAGGATGAATAAGTTCTGGAGATCTAATGTGCAGCAAGCAAACTATAGTTAATAATACTGTATTGTATAGTTGAGACCTGCTAAGAGAGTCGATCTTAAAACTTCTCACCATAAAAACTAAAAATGACAACTATGTGAGGTAAAGGATATATTCGTTAGCTTGATTGTGGTCATCATTTCACCATGTATACATAGTCAACATCATGCTGTACATTATAAACACATAAATTTTTTATTTGCCAATTACTCAGTATATCCAGAAAGAATAATTTTTAAAAATAGAGTCAAATTAGAAGTTCTCCATAAAGATAATTTTAAGTGACAAAATCACCTCTATTGTGAAGGTAAGTCATGATTTATGAATGACCTACATAGAGTATTTAACAATTTTAATTATTTTTACTAAGTAATACTGTGATAATGTAGGTGATATTTAATAGTGTCATGTGTAAAATCTGATTTTTTTTAACATGGTGATAAAAATTACTTAATGTAGTTATGTTGCACTTTCCACAGAAAGACTGGGAGGAAAGCAGACAGAAATGACAGTGCTTTCAAGGCATGGCAATCACATCTTTTGAATATGTATGTCTGCACTTTGCATTTGACCCTTGTTGGAATAAGTAAAACAAAAAACTGTGTTTCTTGTGCTATAAGCAATAAACGTGACCCAGAGGTGAGGAAGATCCAGTTCTGAAAATACACTGCTATATCACTGGCCTCTGAGCTCATAAATAGTCTCTTTTTCTGCTGTTTTCTTCTAACTTTTACTGTTTCCTATTGCATTCTAGCATAGTTATTATAGCTACTGCCTAGATATTTATATTTCTTTTGGCCTGCCCAGTTCTTGTTGAAAGATCATTGCAATTTCGATTTTTTTTTGAGAAGCGACTTCAACCAACTTCCTACTTCGACAGCTATGGAAGTTAGTAGCTGATTTTGTTTGGCTTATACACTAAAATCTTTTCTTATTTCATTGTTTCCTTTTCTCTTTGTTTTTTTCCATACAACTCTCCGGTGAGGGTTCATTTCCCACCCAAACCCCCAACGTTGTTTCAGTGCTCCATTTTCTTCTTGACGGATTCTTTTATCAATATTTTAATGGATTCACTATGAAAGAAGGCCTTTGCCTTGCTGCTGACTCCATCAAAATCTCAGAAGTCTTCCTGCATCACAGAAGGGGACCCAGACAGTTAGAACCTGCAAGGCCCACTACTCACAGGCATGAGGCCAGAAGACTTGCCCTAGTGCCGAAATGTTGTTCTGTTAATGTGTATCTCGTGCCCAGTATTTCTTATTAATAAGGCACTAAATAAGGGACAATCCAGTGTTTTCATTGCCAAAAGAAAACATCTCCCTTTTAATTAATCAATGTAAATGGCCTTTTACTGGAAAATAGAAGGAAAGTATTTCTAGAACATAGGATATAATGTTACATTGGGGAATATCATGCCCTCTTTTTATTTTAAAGTGGAGTTTTTTTTTTTTTTTTAGTGCAGAGACACTAGGTCTGGATGAGCTGAGAGAAAGTTCATTCACAAATTATTGCAGAATGTGTGTTTTTTGGGTAAACTCAGGGCTTTTGTTTCCCATTTTGCTACATCTCATTTGCATTCAATCCAGTGGGAGTTCAGATCAGGAAAATTATCTGGATGGAGCAATTTATAAAATAAAAAATAACATATAAAATCTACTTCTTCCTCATTTCTGTGTATCTTTGCCTCAAGGACCAATGCAATTAACATTCAGTCAGGGACTGACATAAATATTGATCAGAACAGAAACACCACAAGATTACTGCTTGACTTGGCTTCACTTCAACTTACTTCTCCTTAATGTCTTTGCTGATGCAAAAGTTAACTCTTCTTTCATTTCTCAGTTCCTTTTTGCTTCAGTTTTTCTCTGAAGACAATCTAGCTTAAAATTGATCCAGTTGGATTGATCCAAAACTACCTAATTTTCCCTCCAATGTCACATAGTCTATTATTTAATGTAGACATTTATATACTGTGTAGACATTTATTATATACTATGTAAACCAACGGACATGACTTAAGGAAAATCAAGAGAGGCTAGTATTTCAAAATGTCAGCATTTGTCTCCTTTCTCCCACAGACTCATAATAGCAACTCCTAGGAATGAAGGGAGCCAGAATAAAGAAGTCAGCAGATATGAGAGCAAAGCAATTCTTGAAGAATGGGATCTCTAGAAATGTAAATCATATTGCCATCAGATTTTTTAAAAATCAGAACCAGTATATACTCAAAGGTGATTCTGTACCTCAAATTTTGGAGGAAAAAATTATTTAGAACCTAAAATTCTAAACCTGGCCAATTTTTAAATTGATTGTGAGGGCAAAATTAAGTCCTTTTCAGAAAGACAGCATCTTATAATGTCGCTTCTCTGGAACCCTTTTTGAAGAGAGTACTTAAGAGTTGAACTCCAGGAAAATAAATATGAGCACCAAAAATAAGAAATGAGACCAAGAAGCAAATGAGATAACCCACAAGCCCCATGAAGAGAAATCCCAAGAAACTGAGCTGAAAGTAGAAACAGACAAAATCGCCAGAGGGATAATTTGCTGGACAATTGAGAATACTTTTTGAAGCTTTTAATGCACTCCAACCATGACACTTTATCTGATTGGGTGTGATTTCCGTTAAATACAATTCACTGGGGTGTTTTTGCTGACTTGCATTCTTCCCCTCTGCTGCCTTGGTCTTAAATGGATAGAACGTAAGTTCACACAAATAGAAAAGTCAGTAAATAGTGTTAATGGGAAAGTCCATTTATTTTTTCCTTTATAAAACATTAAAAGTAAAAGCAAGGGGAAGACAACAAGAGCAAATATTAAGCTTTCAGAAAAGGAATGAAAATTCTCTGAATATCAGCTGTTCAACAATTTGAATATTTGGCAAGTTGATCAGGGCATTAGAAAGCAGAGGGAGTGAGCTTCAAGTATGATCAGGTCATGACGCCACATTTCTGTAATTCCTGCTGCTTTTCCTTCCTCTGCCTGCTGAGCATTAAGGCTCACTTCCTTCTCAATTGAAAGATCGCTGCCTGTAGCAATGTAGCCTCATGTTCTTGGATCATTCCTGAAACAATCCTCCTGACAAGGGTACTATGTCCTGATTGGCTTAGGGATGGATGATTATTCTACCCAAGCCGCAGGCTGCTATGCAATGAGGGAGGTTTTGGGAGAGGCAAACACAACATGCAACATGTATTAATTCATGGATTTTTAAAACTTTGTAAAGAGATATGCTTTCCTTTCAATTTACCTTTAGGATTTAGAACTGCGCTATGCAATACCATAGCCATTAACCACGCATGTCTATTCATATGCAAATTTTAATTAATTACAATAAAACTTTGGTTTCCCAGTTGCATTAGCCACATTTCAAGTGCTCAATAGCAGTGCATGGTTAGTGGCTACCATGTAGGACAACACAGATTATAGAAATGTCCATCATCACAGAAAGTTCTATTGGACAGCACTAGGCTAGAGCATAAAATGCGTTGATTTGAGGATGCATGTGTTCAGTGAAGCATCCTCCTTTTTGGATGTACTTTAACAATGCCTGTCTTCTCCTGAAAGCTTGCAGTAGAAATAACAGACACAGAGGATTTTTATCTTATGTTAATATTTCTTCTTTTCATACTTACTTCAGGGAAAGCTTCCACAGGGGACTGGACAAAAATTATGAAACAGACTGAGTTTTTAGCACCTTAGCATCCGTTTATGCTTTTCCCTTTATCCAAATCTTCCTTCCATTATCTTCTTCCTAGGTTGTGCTTTATTTCATATTTTCCCCCTCAAGCAGTAGCTGAAGCTTCGTGGGGACAGTTATCATATCACTTGGTTTTTAGGGTGCCCATTCTCATTATATTGACATTGGTTTTAATGTGCTTGGGCGTGTAATAAGGGAGGGTAATATAAGCAGGGATATAAAACTCAGCTGTTAGCAGAGAAATAATTCAACAGTAATTGAGTTGCTAAATTTAGTAACTGATTGCTAATATAATTTTTTTTCCTGATTAGGTACAAATTATCTTGGGGTGTTAGACGAATCTCATCCTTACAGAATACACAAGAGGGAGCTGAAGATGGTGTGGAGTAAACTGAGTTCTTCATTGTTTCTATTTCTACAACAGTAAAAAGCTTTTAAAATAGTGAGTAATGGGGGTGGAATACTAAAGGTTTACCAGCATTAACAAATCAGCTAAGACTTAATAAGATAATATGACTAGCATTTACTGAGCACATAATATACACCAGACACTTTTAACTGTAATATTCCATTTATTATTCCCAACAGCTCTGTGAGATAACCACTACTGTTATCCCCCATTTCACTGATAAGGAAATTGAAGGGCTGAGAGGTTAATAACTTACTCTAGGGTAACAAGGCCATTAAGTGATCCCATATCAGAGAGCCAGAGTGGTGATTCAAACCAAGGCAGACAATCTCTGTGGTTTAATCATGATGCACTGGCTTGGGGAAGCCACCAACAATTTGCAGCACCAGCGGTGGGATTGCATCCTACTACGGGCTTTGAATCTTTGCCGTACCTGTTCATCAGGAAGCAAACACAGGCGGGAGCTCTAAGGTTTGTTGATTAGTTTTAAGAATTCCCCAAAGCTGAAAACATTCTAAATAGCAGAGAGTAGGAAATAGAAGTCTAGTTAAGCAGCAATAGATAAAGTGAAATTTAGTGGTAAAATGTATTTGGGATTTATTTAGATGCTTTCATTCATTTAAATCCTGCCCTATATTGACTTAAATTTATTGTATGCCAATAGAGATTGTTAATTATTTTCAAATAGTCCTAACTTTCTAAGAGAAAAAAACTGACTGGATTATTTGCTTGCCTTGGTGCCTGCTAACGCAGTGGTTCTTAATCTTGGCTGCCCAGCAGATTCACCTGAAAGAGCTTTAAAACTTCCACTACTCTCTCTCCTGTCTGTCTGTCTGTCTGTCTGTCTATCTATCTATCTTCTATCTATCTATCTATCTATCTATCTATCTATCTATCTATCTATCTATCTATCTATCTAATCTATCTATCTATCTATCTGTATGTCTATATACCTATCTATCTGTCTTTCTTTATTTCTGCAGGACTTGGGAATTGTTTAAGTTCCTCAGTGTTTTTAAAGTTCCTCAGGTCATTCTAATATATAGCTAAGCTAAACTATGGTTCTAGCAGAAGCCATTCTTCACCTAGAACAGGAAAGAGAATGGTGGGTACAATTTCCAGAAACAAGTAACAAGAATTCACAATTTTAAATCTTTTAAAATTGTGGTGCACATTTGGATGTTCAGGCAGCATACTTGAAGTAAAGTGGACTAAATCCTTTCGGTGTTGTTCCTTTGCTTTTCCTTGAATGTTGTCTCACAATTTGAGTCAAACCATTTACTTCTATAATCTCATATACATAAAGGACAAAATACATATTTCATTAGGCATGTTATTTTGAATATACCATTTAAATAAGCTGTATTCTGCACTGTAACATTTCTCATGACTAACTCAGCTTAAGATCTACCTAACAGGGAACCTCATTCATGTCTTTCTTTCAGTGTGATGCCAACTGACTTCAGCCCACTTAGTCATTCACAATTGTCAGGTGCTTTTGGCAAACTCTGGTTATATTTACTCATTAGAGGTAGATGGAGACTATTTGCAGACTACCGCTTCTTTCCCAAACCTTGTTACCAGGAATTCTTACTCCAAATTCTGCCAATCATACTGATTTTATTATCAAATGTATGAATATAGTTATACAATCTATGCTTTATGCTCAGAAAAGTCTCCCTCTCAGTTTCTGCAAGATTCTTTATAGAAAGTTTTACTCCTACACAGACTCAGGATCAGAGCCAACACTCTGCAGTTTGTGGAATGTTATGGAATCTCCACAAGTGAACCTATAATCATAAATGGCTTTAAACCTAGAAGGCTGAAGATTGGACTGGCAGGCTTCTTGGACTGTGCATCACAATCATTATGTGGAGTTCTCGTATGCTGATATACACACCTCAGGGTGCAGATTTTGATAAAAATATTTGAAATGCTTAATTAGATGGTTCTAGAGTGGCTTCCTGAATGGAGAACTTCAACTTCTATCACTAAGACATAGATTAAAATTAATTCACATGTACAAACTGAAGACAAATGATAATATGTGTATTTGTATCATCATGAGTAGCAACATTGAATTTTGCAAATTGACACAATTTTGGAAATGCAGATTAGAAGAGATTCCTTGTATCCCGGTTTGGCATGACACACTCATTAAGAGCCATACTGCTGAAAATGAAAATTAATATTGAATCTATTCACTCACAGCAAATTATGTGTGTATGTGTGTGTGTATGTGTGTTTGTGCACGTGCACATGTGTGTGTATTCTTCCCAAACCCAACTTGGTAAACTTTAAAGAATTTATTCTCTCTGACCCAATAGACATTAACTGATTACATTAACTACTCAAATTCAACCACAGTCCCACTGAATATTCCTTACCTAAAGACTGAATTTTAAATTTAATCTCCAGTAGCTTATATATAAAACTGAGAGAAAAATGATTACTGTATACAATGAAGACATACATATAACCAGCAAAAATAAAATATGCAAATCTATTATAGTTCTCATTTCTATAATTGACCACAAGATCATAAATGATATCAATTGCTTCCTACTTCCACTAATTATTCTCCATTCTTTACCCTCAGCTAGAGCCTCAGCTTGTCAGAGTTCTCTACTGATGTGGAATTACATTTACAGAGAGTTTGACTCCTCAGCCACCCTTTGGCATTATATTTTTTGCATTAATATTCATCATTGAGCATCAAATGCAGAAGCACAACAGAAAATTCACTGGGTTACAGACACAGTCCAGTGGCAAACCAGTTTCTCTTTATTAATCAAGATCAAATTAAGATTAATCTCACCAGCTAATAGAGTAATTATTTTATTTTGTGGGAGGGCATGGGCTGTTGGTTAGGCAGCATCCAGAGCCCAAGATAACCAAGCAACTGTCTTGTCTTCCCATATAGTAGAAACATTTTTGTGTCTTTAGGTGGAAGCATTTCCCCTCTGGGAACTAAGACTGCTAAACCAGCAGAGTTCAAAGTTTCCAGGACAAAAAGCAAAGATTTTGTGAGTCGGTTATGTAGTGTAACAGTGGGATTTACCCCCTCTCCATCCACATCTCAATTCCCAGAGCCATACATAATGGCCTCTGATTCAAAGCATGGACTATATCCTGTAAACCCCATTCTTTCGGGGCATTTTTTCCCAAGTGGCACCATAACTGAGTCTTCAGTAGTCTTATTATTTTGGCAAGCCCTTCACCTTTCAATTAGGTGAGCTGCTTCCAGGTGATGGGATATATGATCAGTTAATTTCATAGACTTAAGTACATGGCTTCTCTTCCTTTGCAAATAAATTATTTTATCATATGCTATGCTGTGCAGAATGCCATGATGGTAGGGAAGCCATTTTTTGAGTCAATAGATAGTAGTTCTGAAAAAAGCATTATGGCAAGGGAAGGCACCACCGAGGACCAATCTCTGTTCCCCTCACAATGAACAAGATCTACTGTACTCATCACTGTGCCACTAGGCTGCTGACTGGGGACTCTTGGGTTTGTGCTATGTCTCTGGATGATTGTTGCTCGCTGCTCTTAGCTGAGTTTCAATTAACCAGGTCAGCCTTGGTGAAGGCAAGTCCATGCATAGCTTCCATCCCTGTCATGATGGCAACTTTGTTCACATATCCTTGTGCAAGCACTGGGTGGCTGTTACAAGAAGCCGACTGATATTTAGTCAGCATTTCATTTTATCCACCTCATTATTAAAAGCTTCCTCTGCATTGACTGTCATTTGGTAGACATCCTTATGGAGTAAAAATATGGACCACAGTCTGTAAAAATTGTATTTTTTAATCCATTTTGTAAAATTGTAACTGTTTATTGGAGTGACTCAAGTCAGATTTTTGGCTACCAGAGCTAGAATGTTTCCTGTGATTTCTTGTATTTCTTGCAATACTCTAGTAGGGTGCTCATCTAGTTTCTCAAGTATCCACTGAAACATGGCAAAGAAATCCTGATTGCTGATATATTACTGCTGTCCCTATGATTGATGTGCCACCTTGTCTTTGGTGATTAAGTACTGCTGCTTGGCCTCTGCTACTGTGGGTTTCCCTCAGCCCCACTGAAATCAAGGAGCCCATAGCCACACTCATACTTACCCTATGAAAGATAGCAATGACAGAACTTTTCAAGAATGCAACTGATGCCCCTACTCTCACATTTTTAAATTCTAAAGGGAAGGGCATATTTTCTGGGCTTTCTCACGAAATGTAATTGGGGAGTAAATGCACGGGTCACACATAACAAATCCAGTCCATCAATTCAATTATCTCCAAAGACTTTGAGTTCTCCACAGCATTTCAGGGAAGATCTGGAATCTCAGTCTTATTAAATGTAGACCACCATTGCATTCAAGTTTCTGTAAAGCTGTTAGAGCTACCCGCAACTGCAAAGCTAAAACATAAATCTAAAGTCTCTAGTAAGCGCATCATACCAAAGAAATTCAGGCAAATCTAGGATTGTATTTTATCATCTTTGTTCAAAGACCCCTAGAAATTTTCTACAGATTTTTGCTGATATATGCCTTCATAATGTAAGCCATCCCTTCCTGGGCTGTCCTATGTGCACTGTGTCCTGTAGCTTGGTGATATATTACCCTAGCCCATAGGTCTAGTAGCAACAGGAGGTGGTTGTGGGACGTCTTGAGGGGGATATGGTGTCTTCCCCCACTGAGGTTATCACAAGCTTTTCATGCAGAGGAAGGATAGATCTTGGAGAGCAAGCTACTTCCACTGGTGAAAGAAACTCAGAATGACTTCTGTGGCCAAAATTACTGGGGTTTTTCTTTTGTTTTCTTTTTCTGAGCTCAGCCATATATCCAAATTACAAGATTCAGGACCTCATTATTTTCCAATCAATGTTCTAACATTCACATGAGAAGCCTGACAAGACTGTGAGTTCAACTGTTACTATAATTCAGCAACCTGTACACTAAATTTTATGTTTGATTTTCAGTAATATTAGCTCTGGGCCTAATGGTGGTTAGACTAATTTTAGGGCCATTATGAAAGCTCTACAGTTCTCGAACTGTGACTTAAGCTGAGTGCTAAGGCACCTAAGATTATCTTTTTCCTTTCTTAGATACTCAGGTTCAGTCAGAATTAGTCACCCCATACCACAGTCCTTGAAGTTGTCATTGTTTTCATCATTGTCAATTTGACTCCAGCCTCCTGAGCACCCAAGACACTCACTGTAGTTCACATTTCATGGAAATCTACCACTGGTTATAGTGTGATTGATTATGATATCCCTGCATGCCATGAATTACTAACATCCCATTTTCTATTAGAGAAGAGCTCAGCTTTGTGCTCAAGTCCAAGAGCAAAACCAAACCAATTTCAAAACCCCATCTTTGCAGGTCTATAACCTGGGGACTACTCTCCATCTCAATACCAATTCTATATTAGTATAGAATATCAGGGTGGCCAAAGGTTGACATTGCAATTGTAATTTAACAGGAAAAGTTTAATGTAAACCATTATTACCTATAGCAGGTAAGTAACTAGACAGGAGTAAAGAAAACTAAGGAATATCCTAAGCTGAAGGAGAATACCCAAGAGAAGAACAAATTTGGAAGGAGGGCCCTACTCCAAGTGTGGGGTTCAGATCTTGTTGGAAGAGATACGGTTGCAGCTGACTGGATAGTGAAGAATTTCATTGGTGTTCCTGAGCCACAGCAGGTTCATAATCATGGGGTAAGGAAGAAATACTGTTTCAGGATACAGGTTGGCCAAGTCTGGTGGGTAGTATGTGGATGGAGTTAGAGCATAGGGATCTCATTGACCTGCATGATGGTGTGAGACCTGCAGTACAGTATACATTGTCTGACTCATGAGGGCCATGAGAAACAACCTCCTGGGGTGTAGGTGATCTGAGAAAGGGGAGCATTGGGGTATCAGGAGTTCACTTATTGGCTTGGTAGCATGAAGCCTGGAGAACACAGTGTTGACCTTGGAAAGATCTCAAAAACAGACTACCAGGCTAGGGCTGAGATTTCAAACTCACCTCAGGCACACAGTTTGGCAGAGCACTCCTGGCTGTCTCCATCCAACATGCCACTGCCAGCCATGCAGTGAGAAAAAACACAAAAGGAACCAAGAAGAGAAGTCCCACCCTCCTTCACTATCCCTCCACTGCCCTCTTCTGACAAAGCTTAACGCCATGCCCACAGCAAAAGAAAAATGCTTAAAGGGTAAAGCTCCATTATTGCAAAGCAGGTAACAAAGGATGACTTTGGAGCCGAGAAGTAATACATTAATGCGTCGCACAGTTAGTCATAGACAGTTGTGCTGAAAATAAGAACAATGTTTATAATTGTTTAGTGCAAAAAATACCTAAAAACTAGTCCAAAAATATTAAATCAAGAATCTTCTCAAATTTTCAAACTAAGCTATTTGCAAAATTCTGCTTTAAAAAAAAATCAGCTGATGAAATAGACATTCAGGCAAATTTCCTTTGTTCTTTGTTAGGCGAAAATTGTCTACATTTCAAAATACTTCAATAGGTTTCTAACTTTTTGTGCTGTGACATTACACTCAGTCAAACCTGAAGTGTTTTTTGTTTTTGTTTTGGGGTGTGACTGTATAAATCTGTGCATTTCAAAAAGAGAAGAAAGAAATCTTCATCAAAGACAAGAAAACCTTTCATTACATGCTAATTACCTAATTTCCAGTGTGGTCTGCTCACTTGCTGACCCCTGTCACCCCAGGACACATGTATCAATACATCAATTGCCCCTCAAATATGTGTTTATAATGGAATACATTTCACAAATTGGTGGGAAATGGTAGTTCTACAACTAGATGGTGAAGGAGATATTTTGGGGAAAGGAGAAAGATTTCTCCCTTTCAGTGCACTCTTGTATTTTACTAATGGATGAGATGAATTTGAGAGTCATATAGAATTGGGCTCTGACATAGGCTGGAAAGCGTGACTGGGGCTAAGAGACCAGTGCAATTATTCTAGTTATTTTCAAGACATTTCCCTTAGGGAATACACTGCTATGCACATTTGGTCTTTATCAAATGCTTCTTAAACATTTTAAATGACTAAAATTTTAGAAAATTTTAGAAATATTCTTGTGAGAAATAAGTTTATCACAGATGCAAAACTTAATACCATCATGTCGGTTATAGGAGCTATCATGTATATTGTGCCCTTTAGTCCTGAACAGAAGTGTTATTATTCCTGTTTTAGAGATGACAAAACTGAGATCCAGGCAGGTTAAATGACTTATCCAAATGAGTAGGTGCAGGACTCAGTCATAAAGCCAGGTTTACTTTCTTTGAGGTTAATATTTTTTCTATTCTCTTTTTGTTGTTGTTTTGTTGGTGGTGTTGTTTTGTTGGTGGTGGTTTGTTTTTTTAATTTTTGATTTCTAACTTTTATTTGAAGTTCAGGGGTACATAAGCAGGATTGTGCTGGTTTGTTACATAGACAAACGTGCCATGGTGGTTTGCTGCACAGATCATCCTATCACCTAGGTATATTTTTTCCCTCTTAATAACAATAAACCTTCTTAAAACTTCATCACCTTAATAAAATATTTTTAGAGTCTACACAAGGAAACCAAATGAGGAAACCTCCAATGATGGAGGATACTGGAACAAATGAGACCTATGGTAGGAAAGGGGTTTACAGTTATTTGGGTTAATTAATTGCTTGCCTATTTTACCCAACATATTGTAACAGCTCTGCATTTCTTTCGTTTTTATTTTCCTTTTCTTTCTTTGGGGAGCTGGAAAAATCTGAATATACAATACCCAAAAATGCAATTTCTCTCACAATATTTATGGCCTCTTTTCTTCTGTGTAGTTTTCTAATTGTAACAGGGTCAGCTTCAATTTGCCATATGGAAACTTAATTGAAAATGAGTAGATAATTCAGTCCACTGAAAGGTCAATCCTGTAAGGAGAGAAAAATAGGTTAAGTTAATAATTTAGCATCATATAAGATTTATTTCCTTTCTTATTTTCTACACATTTATACCAGGCTTTCGTAAGTACTGGCTGTGACTTTGAGAATTGCAAAAATCTTGCCTTTAAGCTGCTCTATAAACCACTGAAGAAGTCTGAGGCTGCTTTTCTTATAGGAAGATGTTAGTTAAATTTGATGGTATTATTAAGAATAATATTAGTTGAGAAAATGCATTATTATGCGTGACCCTAATGTATAAACGAAGTATTAATGAACACTAGTGTTTTTGTGAGTTTCCTTACTTTTTTAGTTGTGTAATATTGGGTAAAAAACTTACACATTATCAAATCCTGTGATTTATGACTTTTGACAAATGTTTTTCCGGCAATAGACACCTTAAAAGCAAAAATTGGAGACCCAGTGTCTTGAATGCCCCCCTTCCTACCCTCCTTATCCCCTCAGATAATCCCTGAAGAGTTCTTCCACACACACACACACATCCCTCCAAACGGGCTTCAGGCTTCACACATATTGTACCCTTTAGTCTCCCAGTAACAGAAGTGTTATTATTCCTATTTTAGAGATGACAAACCTGAGGTCCAGGCAGCTTTAATGACTTACCCAAGTTAGTAGGTGCAGAACTCAGTCAGAAATCCAGGTTTCCTTCCTTTGAAGTTAATATATATATAGTCTATTTTCTTGTTGTTTTGTTGTTGCTGGTGGCGGTGGTGGGTTTTTTTGTTTTGTTTTGTTTTTTTCTAACTTCTAAGTTCAGGGGTATATAAGCAGGCTTCAAGAAACAGCTCTAAGATCATGAAGTGGTTCAGACATGGAAAGGTGCAGGGATGTGAAAGCCTGAAAATCAGTTTGGGTTTTTTTCACGGGTAGAAAGCAGCTCAGGGCACAGATCACATGCCTAAAATGCCAATCCTTGGACTACACTGCAGGGACTCCATCATAGTGTACTCTCTAGGGGCACAAAATTACTTTAATATTTTCAAAAGTAGCTCACTTTAAGAAGACATTGCAGAGTCACCTTGCCTGAAGAATGAAACATGTTAATTAGATGCCCATCAGCTCAGGGCCAGAAAACAGCTATCAACTCTTCAGAACTTGCTTCCTCTCCTGTGTCAACAACCTTCTCTGTCTCACCTGCTTTTATGTGGATGTGATTTAGATGAGGCTTCAAAGATGGATCAACCAGACTTATAACTCATTTATAACAATCAACTGATTAAAGATAATGTGCTGACAATAAGTCACATCCATTTAAGGTAGAAGATTTGATGAGTTGTGATGGTTTGAACAACCACCATTGTCATGAGGCAGAGCACTTCCATCAGCCCCAAAAGACTCCTTAGACTCCTTCGTACTTCGTTCTTCCATTTCTCACAGTCCCAGACAATGCTTGGTCTACTCTTTGTCACTACAGGTTAGTTTGTATGCTCTAGACTTTCACACACTCTGAAGTCTTTTGTGTCTAGTTTTTTTTTTTTCCATCTGTGTTGACACTTGTTAGTTCTGCTTTTCCCTCAGAGAAGTATTTCATTGTTGTATGGAGGGTACCACATCTGGTTTATCAATTCAGTTGTTAAAGGGCACTTGGGTTGCTTATCATTTGGGGCCATTACTAATAAAGCTGCCTAAACATTCATGTACAAGTGGTTCATTCCTCTCCTGTAAACATCTAGGAGTAGAATGACAGGGTTGTATGGTAGATGTATACTTATCACATTAAAAAAAAAATGTCAAATGTTTTCCAACATGGCTTACCATTTTGTATTCTCATCAGTGGTATATGAGAATTCCACATTTTTGTCAGCACTTGGTATTGTCAGTCTTTTTAATTTTAACAAGTCTAATGGGTATCAGTTTCTTATGATGGTTTTAATTATTATTTCCTCAGTTGCTAATGATGTTAAGCATCTTCATGCTGGATATTTATACCTCTCATTTTTTGATGTGTCTGTTCAATTCTTTAACTGCGTTGGATGTCTTCTTATTATTAAGTTGTAAGAGTTCTTTGTAAACTTATGATACAACTACCTATTTTAGGTATATATTTTGTGAATCTTTCTCTCTCAGAGTCCTTGCCATTTATACCATGGAACCACTAATGGTTCTTATAACACATTTTGGAGAAAGACTATGTTGATGGCAAAGTAAAAAAAAAAAAAGCTAACAATACATTATTCCAAAATTAAACTTCAAAAGATGCATTATTCAGTTATTAGTAGTGATTGTCTTTTCCTCAGCCCAGCCTGTAACTATGTACTTCACAGCCTTATTATTTTCTCTGAAAAGCAGTACCTTAAAGTTAATGTAATGGGTTTTTCTTGACACAAATATCCCTGCTGTTTTAATGTCTAATAATACACACACACACACACACACACACACACATACACTTCAGTTAAATGACCCCAAAGCCATAATTGCCTGTTAAGTATTTGTCTTCTTACATAAATTGATCTTTTTCCAGATGTGGATATATCTGCTTAATAATAGTCTTATCATTAGCTCACAAAACAGCCCTGAACATTTATTGGAAAAACAAAGTAGACTCATCTCATCCCCAGCTTGAGATGCTAAGCATCCAGCTGAACCCAGAAGAGATTCTACACCCAACTGATACAGCCCTGAAAATGGAGTTTTCCACTGGTAATGCTGAGAGACCCTTGAGTATAGAACCAGGCACTGTGATGATAAACATCTGACATTTTCATTTGCAAGTATTCATGTTTCATTTTAGATAATGTTCCTGCTATTTACTTCTTCAGCAGCGATGCATCAAATATCCTACAGTGTAATCCTTCTCTCAGCACTTATCAATGAACTATGAAATAGTATTAAATAGAATTAATTAGAAGTTTTAATGAATCATGTCTGTCCTCATTTATTATACAATGTAATTTTCAAGGAGTGATTAATTACAAGTTACAGATGAGTGAATGGTTAATGTAGTTTGTTAACCTTACTAAGAAATGACTGTACACAGCACGCTGCTTCTCCTCTGTTTATTAGCACGTGGTTATGTACCACCATCAGTTTAAGTGAATGAAAAGGTGTTAGTAACTTTCCAATTAATGTGCACTGAAAGCTAAGAACTTACTCCCTTATTTTCTTTCCTGTGCATCATGTGAACACTGTTGGGACTCAAAGGTAGAATTTAGCCATCTTCATTTTGGTGTGTTTCTATATAGCTATTAGTTTGCAGCTATGATGTCCACCTGCACTGCAGAATTATTTTAAGTAGATCCCATTTAATACAAGGTGTCTTGTTTCACATGAATCTCCCTGCATATTTCCTTGAAGAATATACCAATTTACCACATCATTACTGTCATTATCTAAAAAGTGGCAGCTGGCTGCCCTTCATTTTCAATTTTCTTACATATACCTTTCAGAAGCCAAATAATGCCCATGCTGACAAAATCTAGTGGCTAAATGCAAAGTAATTCTGTGGACAGAAAGTTGAGATGGGAGTATGGGAGTTCTAAAAGCTTTTTTGCCTCACCAGCAGACACACAAAAGACCATGGAATGTTTGGGGATGAGTCACACCATCTTACAACAAATTAATCTCTGCTCCCTCCTTTTACAAAGACCAATTACCTTGGTTCTTGGAGGTGCACATTTTTGCTGTGCAAAGCAGAAACTGAGTTTTCTGAAGCTAGATAGCTCTGTGGGGGTCCAGCTAACCTTAGTAGAAAAAACAACCATACTTATATTGTATGATTTTTTACAGGTATTATCTCAATATATCTATGTAAAACTCCCATGTGTGAAGAAACTATTATTATAAAATAGTATCTGACTTATTCAGGCTCCACCGGCAGTGAATGGATAGACGAGCAAAACATCCATTAATACAACAGATATTTCTTGAGTGCAGCTATGGTGTGACTGTTTCCGTTCCCCTACCCCAAATTCGTGTTAAAACCTAATCAAGGTGATGATATTAAAAAGTGGGGCCTTTAGGAGGTGATTAGAAAAATTTGTGCTTTTATTTAAAAAACCCCAGAGAACCAGCCAGTCCTTCAACTATATGAGGACACAGTGAGAAGATGCCATCTGTGAAGCAGAGAGAGATCTCTCACCAACAGTGAATCTGCTATTGCTTTGATCTTGGACTTTCCAACTTCCAGAAGGGTGAGAAATAAATTTCCATTATCTCTAAATTACCCAGCCTAAGGTATGTTGTTATAGCAGCTCAAATGAACTACGACAGGCAGATAATATGAGGCATCTCTACTTTGCAGGGAACTGACTTTAGAGTCTGGATGGATTCGTCCGTTTTTATGCTGCTGATAAAGACATACCTGAGACTGGGCAATCTGCAAAAGAAAGAAGCTTATTGGACTTACAGTTCTACATGGCGGGGGAGGCCTCACAATCATGGTGGAAGGTAATAGGTATGTCTCACGTGGCAGCAGACAAGAGAAGAGAGTTTGTGCAGGAAAACTTCCCTTTTTAAACCCATCAGATCTCGTGTGACTTATTCACTATCACGAGAACAACAAGGGAAAGACCCAACCCCATTACTCCATTACCTCCACTGGGTCCCTCCCACAACACGTGGGAATTCAAGCTGAGATTTGGGTGGGGACAGAGCCAAACCATATCACCAGATGAGACAAAGTCCTTTCCATCATGACCCTTAGATGTCAGTAGGGGAAACAATAAATAAATGGAAACAGCGATAAGTCCTGTAAAGAAAATAAAAAAGAAAGAGGTTAGAGAGAAACCGGAGCTGAGGGAAGTTATTTTAGACAAGGTGGTCAGAGAAAGCATCTTTGCTTTTTTTGACAAAGAGAAAGAGAAGAGATGTCATGTCATATCAACTGAATGATGAAAAGCAGTCAGTTATGTAAAGAGGACATTCCAGGCAGAGAGAACAACAAAAAAATGCAAAGTCCATAGCCTTTGGTGTGTTTGAGAAAGTGCAAGAGACTGATGTAGCTGGAGAGAAATGAAGTTGAAGAGATAGGCAAGGACGATTGTGTAGTTCCTTCCAAGGTCCTGGAAAAGACTTTTAATTTAAACTCAAGAGATAATGGATGCTGACAGGCATTTTCCAATCCAATTCTGCTCAGAACTTTTAGGACCTGAGAAGTAGAAGATAATGTGCTAGAACATCAAGTAGTATTTTAGTTCTCAGTTCTCATTATAAAGAAGAAAAGCAGAGGAAAAAAAAAGAGTTTCCCCTAGTGCGTAGAATTTGAAGTTATTAATATAAAAGTATATTTATAATATACTATCTTCATTAGGGGACTCATCTTTCAGACAAGCAATGCTCTTTAAAGTCAAGGGCTATGTCTTATGTACTTTTTGTTCTGTACTGCACACAAATCAATGTCTTACGTTTCCAATCAGTGCTTTGTGAAATGAACTGAATGGCCTGATATCTACTGCTCTGTCCAACCCAAGTCTGCAAAATCCTGATAGGAGATGCCATGGTATTTGAAATCACTGTAACAGAACAGAAGGACCCAGGAAGCAGCCCTAACAAGCACTTGGCTTCACAGAGCATGTGCTATAGATCCAGGCATCCAATTTGTCTGTAGTGGGGTATTGCTAATCCCTGAAGAAAGTGTGTAATAATGCAGTTATTTTTGCAATGCATTTTCTTTGTTTAAATCTACATTTTCCCTGGTACTTCTCCAAAGAAACTCTAAGGAGTCACTTATGTTAATCCTCTAAGGAATGCTAAGGAAAATCCATTTCTACTTCTCTAATCAGACTCTGAGAGGTGACAAACTCAGATTAGCAAGCAACATCAGTTTTTGACACAGGAGTTGGATTTTACCCAGGAATCTCAACTATAAGCGCCTAAGAGAGAAACTTTTTTTATTAAGGAATTTTTTAATGATCCATATCAAAGTGCATGCCAGTAATGACAAGCAAATTTGCTCTAGAATGCTGCATGAAGTAATGGTGTCCTCTGAAATGCTAATGAATCTTCACTGACTTCACCACGGCCCAATTTGACAGGAAAGTGGGAGTCCCAGTGAATGAGTCACTGCAAATACAGAAGCACAAGTGGTAACAGTTATTTATTGTTCATATGACTCGGCACATTAAAAAATGTTGTAAATCCTTGTTATATATATATCATCACTTGCAAATTCACAGATTGAGAAGGGAAAAAGAAAATTGTCCACAAGATGTTGGAGCTGGGATATTTTTCCATTTTTCTATCTTTATAATACGTCAATCTGCATGTCCAATATGACAGCCCTAACCATATGTGGCTAATATCCATTTTGTGTTGCTATAAAGGAATACCTGAGGCAGGGTAATATATAAAGAAAAGAGGCTTATTTGGCTCACAGGTCTGCAGGCTGTACAAGCATGGTGCCAGTATCTGCAGGGCTTCTGTTTAGGGCCTCACGAAGCTTTGACTTGTGGCAGAAGGAAAGAAGAGCCAGCATGTCACGTGGTGAGAGAGAGAGAGCAAGTGAGAAAGAGGGGAGGAGGTGCCGAGCTCATTTTAGCAATCAGTTCTCTTGGAAACAATAGAGTGAGAATTCAAAACTATGCATGAGAAATCCACCCCCATGACCCAAACACCTTCCAATAGGTCCCACCTCCAACAATGGGGATCACATTTCAACATGCGATTTGGAAGGGACAAGTACCCAACCCATATCAGCTAATGAGCACTTCACTGTGACTGGTGGAATGGAGAAACGAAATTTTAATTGTATTTAATTTCATTAATTTAAATCTAACAACAAATGCCCAGTTCCATGATTGTAAAACTGTCGGTATGTTTGGAACAGCTTGGTTACGTGAATCTACTTTTTTTCCACCATTCAACGGACACTTATGAGACCTATTTTGTGTCTGACTACTAAGCCTTCCAGTTACTAATTCAAGCAAGATTTAATCTCTGCCTTGGAATTACTTAGCGCCTAGAGGAAGGCAGAGAGAGAAACAAATGATTATACAGAGATTACGTGCAGTTTGTGAACACAGGCTATGAAACAAGATTCTGGACTTGGTTTTGAGGAGTTTACACAGTAGCTGACAAGACTTAAAGGGAAGAAAGCATTTTCAAAATCAAAAGACATTATGCAAACTCTGGATCATATGCTGCATTATCAAACATTATTAAGTTTCTCAGAAGTTATAATGTGAGAATGGAAGTTTGAGGAGAAAATTCACTGGTCAGTTCATCGTTTAATTTTTAGGGGACCTTATATTTTAAAACAGTTTTTAGGTTCACAGCAAAATTGAGTAAAAAGTACAAAAGTTCACCCTCTGCCTCCACAGCCTCCTGCAATCAACATCCCCTGCAGTGGAGTGGTACTTTTGTTCCAATTGATGAGCCTACACTGACATATCAATCAAAGTTTATAGTTTGCGTTAAGGTTCACTCTTGCTGTTGAACATTCTATGGGTTTGGACAAATGTATAATGACACATATTCACCATTATAGTATCATACTGTGGTTAAATATGTAGAATCATTTCTCTGCCCTAAAAATCGTCTGTGCTCTGCCTATTCATCCCTCGGTCTCCCCAATGTTTGATCTTTTTACTTTCTCTATATGAATCTACTTTTTCAACTGTATCTTTTATGAAATGTAAAAACAGATGAAGTAGTTAGGATGAACACTTAGCATTCAGTTTGATATTTGTTTTAAGTGTAATATACAGATCAAATTTTGAAGACAGTAGGGAGAAATGTAAAATGTCTCAGTAATTTTTCACTTTGATTACATGCTGAAATGATAACAGTTTGACTATATTAAGGGAAATAAAACATGTCCTTAATATTAATTTTATCTATTTATTTTTACTTTTTTAATGTGGCTACAAAAATTTTAAATTATATATGTGGATTACATTATATTATTGAACAGTGTTACTTTAGCGTTATGATAACTAAACTCCAGAAATATCATTAACAGGAAGATCAATTGTTTTCTAGACATTATGAATAAACTGTCTTCAGCTCTATTGCATTAAGTTAATATTAGATAGAATTTAAGAAATTTGCCTGAGTAAATACAATGAACTATTGACTAACATTAAATCATCATAGGTTGATGCGTGGATTCAGTAAAGCAACATAGGGAAATTCAATATTTTAAACATAAATCTATAATGTAAGTCCCCATTTTTAATGTGACAACCATGGACCTTATAATCGCAAACCCCATTTTGTCCATAAACATCACCCCTCATATTGTCCTCAGTGTTTTGGTGTTCATCTTCCTCCATATGGGTCCTCAATCTAATACAAATGCCACAATTTCCCCCCGAAATGAAAGTAGGCAGATGTGAACTAGTTTATTTTTCTCCTGAGCTGACAGCATTTTCTCTTCTTTCTACCTTGTCAAATATTAAATATGAAATCATAAGGGAGGAGGGAGGAGAAGACACTGTAAAGGGTTTTTGGAGAGCCAACAAGTGGAAGGTTATACACCTGCACTCTCTTCCTTCCTCAGTTCTTAGATTCACTGATGCTTCAAGGGGGAAATAACACTTAAAAGTGTTGTATTGGTACTCACGCTCAATCCATAACTCTCCTCTCTCGTCTGTGCTTCTACAGTGCTTGGGGCTGGAGGGAGAGGCAGTAATGGAGACTCTAAAAGTGATCTTTTCATGCTTACTCAGCTCTCTCCCAGTTCCTGTATCCTGTATGTGACATGCAGAAGGACGTGAGGAAGCTTTGACTGAATTCTGAACAGCACATTATTATTCTGCTCCAACACATGCTCTTAGACCAGCTTTGTTTTGGCCTCCAAGTCAGATGATTTTCATTAGATATTTGAAGTAATCCATAACAAAATGGCAAACCTATTTCTAGGTGGGTACAGAGGTTTGTCTGCCCACAAAAGGAGAGCTAGGACATGTACCCACAGTATTTATAAGTGCTGAGAGGGATATCTGACATGTATCATTTAACATCATTTATCTACCACCTCCTTTCCTCTTTGAATGGAAAGATGGCATGATTTTCTTTGACTTGAAAGTCCTATTTTTAAGAAATTAAATAACTGAAGAATTGTGAAGAGCGCTTGAAAGATGAAGTAAATGTAGCTCTGTTGTAAAGTTCCATTAGGATGCGGGGTCACTTCCTGGTCCTCCAATGCACCATGCTACTTCTCGCTTTATGATGGCTCCTTGTCTGGGATGCTCTTCCCATCTCATGCTTACAGCTCCTCCTCTAACTCGTCTTCATCCTTCAAGTCGAAGTTTAAATGCCATTTTCTCAGCTAAGCTAAATATAGAATAATATAAAGTTAAAATTAAAATAATGATTGAAACTCTAATTTGTTAAAACTAGTGAAAGCAGTAATACTGAGAGAAAGTGACAAAAGGTTGTGTCATCTATAAGTACCCCGATCTCCAGGGTAACTAGAGGTACCCTTCTAGTGTACCTGAAGACACATCTGCAAATTTGCCTGTACTTCTTCAAGGCACAATGGTAATTACCTGTTCAACACCTGTCTCACTAGTTAGACTATTCATAATAAAGCAAAGAGACTGTCAGGTCAGAACAAAAAATAGGCTCTGTGAGGGAAAATATTGATCAGGACTACTATTTCCAATGACTAGCATAGTACTTAGGTACTGAATAAAGATTTATTGTGTAAATGAATAAATAAATGCAAGAATGAAGAAATTATGTGTCATGTTTATCGGTAAGGTTTTACTGAAAAGGACATTTTGGGAAACAGACCACCTACCACGTATATATGGAAAGATAGCAATCAATAAATAGGGTATCTCATTCACTTTTCAATATAAAGCACTTCAATATCAAAAGTCTGAGCTTGTTATTTAACCAGCTATTAGATATGGTATTGTGAGCTTTATCATTATCTATATAGCAGGAAGTAATTTTAAAATTCCAAAGTTAATAAATCAATCATCTGTATGTGTGTATAGTAGGATGTATCATTACCATTAGAAAAAAAGAAGCAGGCTGGGCATTGTGGGAGTGTCTTTTAGCATGCTAATGCATTATAAATAGTACATCATGAGCAGTGAGGACTACCAGAGATCGCTTTAATTGCCATCTTGGTTTTGCTGGGTTGTTGGCTAACTTCTTGACCACATCTCATTTTATCAGAGGGAATTTTGTGACCTGTATCTTGTGAAACCAGTAATGCTGACTTCCTATCTCATCCTGTGACTAAAAATGCCTGACCCCCTGGGAACGTAGCCAAGCAGTTCTCAACTTCATTTTCATCAGCCCCTATTCAAGATGGAGTCACTTTGGTTGGATCACCTCTGACAAAAAGAACCTTGTTTCTAATTTAATTTGCATTTATCTTTCACACTCTCTAACTCTCTAAAGAGCCCATTATTGTAAACAACCTCACAGCTTTGGGTATTGTCCTAGTTTCCAATTAAGTGAATATCTTAAGAACATATCATGAAGATACAAGAATTAACAAATAATCCTCCATATAGAAACAGCCTTAGGAATATTAGTATTCTCTCCCAAAACCATGACTATTAATCCCTTTAAATGTCCAAGGAGTCTATATGATAATCCAATGCAATCATAGTATAACAAAGATAATAATGTTACAGAATTTTGGAGGCTATCTCAATAGTTGTCCATAAAATGCCATACTGTATAATACTATAAAGTCAAAATTAAAATGATTGAAATTTTTTTCACTTTTTAAAACTGGTAAGGAAGAGGCTGGGAGAAAGTAATAAAGTTTTAATTATCTATAAATTCAATGAAAAGTCTGAGTGATCAGGCTATATGTTTCTTGTTGGAATCATAGTATCATATAATCATATAATCCCAGAGTTGAAAAGAGCAGAAATGAGTCATTTTTTTCAATTTCTCATCCAGTGCTTCTTAGCTTTTTGCTAAAATTTACCAACAAATAATCATCCTGCCTAAGATAAACACTCTTTCCCAAGGAGGTTCATAGTGACTCTGAAATGTCCTAACTTTCAGAAAATTTTCCTTTGTATTGAGACAAAACTATGTGTAACTTTCATGGGTTGGTATGACCCATTAGAACTACTCAGAAGGAAGCCAATCCTCATTTCCTATTAGAGACTTTCTAACATTTGAAGACTTCTTTTGTCCTTCTGAGTCTTCTCCTTCCTCTTTAGTCAGTAAGGTTGCAGATATCCTCCAGTCAGGAAATCTGCCTTTAGCAACCACATCGTCCTATCTATAGTCTCATAAGTACTGTGTTATTTATGTCTTCAAGAATGTCTATTACTTTGGGTTAAGTTTTAAAAATATAGGAAGAGCTAGAATATCAGACATAGAGATCCTTGTCATAGAATGAAGCCTAAGAAAAAGAAATCTAAACATTTGTGCTTGGAAGGAAATCCCTAAGTGAGGTGATGACTTCCAAGATTAAGAGTTTGGAACAAATCCAAGGAAATCTACCCTTCCTCTATCTACACTAAGTTGTCTGGAGAAGGAAGTTAATTTTTAAATCCCACTGCATAGAAGCTCTGAATTACCTTCTAGAGCTATGAATATGAGATCTAAGCAGCAGAACACTGAGCAGACGGGGACTGTGCACACTTAAAAAAAAAATCTTTGACATTTTAATAGCTTATTTTTTGTTTCCCTTATTGCATGACTTAATTCTGAGGCACCACTAGTCTTGCTCATTTTTATTCTACATGAATTCAATTGTTGACCTTCCATGACTGTTTCTCCAGGCTTTGAATTGCAATGATCCTGTCAGCAACATCACCTTTGCCACCTGTCTGACTGACACTTTTGCATATGCACTGGGCCAGTGGTCTTATTAATAAGTTCTCCTCCCATTATTTCATTAATAGCTTGCCTTCATTAAACTACTCTCCTCATTTCAAGATAAAGAGGTTTCTCATGGGGAAAAGAACAATATTTTGGGTGCTCATAGAAAACTAACTCAGTTTTAAAATTCCATGCAAATTAATTTTTTTTTACTCAGCTCATATCATTATTTTTACCCTGAAGATAATCAGTGTGAAAACTGTCAAAATCTTTGCTTTCCCAGCTTCTAATTTTCAGAAACAATGGTCTTCCAGTGAGGACATTTTAAAGCAAAGGATTCAAATGTAGAGTCTTGTCATTTTAAAGAATGCAGAGCATTGTATGGAAAAGTCAGTTATTCCTTGGACTTCTATTTCTTATTTTGTTGAAAGCATTTCAGATGTCTTCTCAGAACTGAAATCATACAGGGACTATTCAAATGTAAGAAAAAATTCATGAGTACTCACAGAAACCTTGGGCTAAACCACAAGTGAGACTCAAATTGAAAAGTGACATTGACGTCTTTCTTGAAATGACTAAATTAAGCTCTAAAATTTTATTATTCCCAAGTCATCATCTATGTTCACATCCATTTTATTACAGTTATATTCTAGGTAATTGTCAAATTCCAATTTGGTTTGATTTTTAAGGTGGAGGGGGGCTAATATAAAATTTCAACCTAATGGAAAGTACTTGGGAAAAGTGGAGCTATCTTTGTCTAGATTGTATCGATAAAGCGAAAAGTACAGAGCTTTAAAAACTACTACACAAGTCATGTGACTGTTGACAACACTGATATCATCAATAAAGACATTACAACTCTTAAGTCTCAGAATGTGGCTCAAATCACCGGCATCTGTCTCTCTGGGGAAGCTTGTTAAAAATCCAGATTCCTAGGTCCACCTCCGCTACATCTGAGAAGGAATCCATTCAAAACAAAACCAAAAACTTTCAGATGTGTGACACATGCAAAATTTCGTGGTGAAGCCCCAGTCTTACCATTCCCTTTATGAGTTGGTCATCTACTAAATCTTCTCTTTTTACATTTTATTTCCAATATTTCAGGAAATGATCTATCCCCACTTCCCTCACACACCTGTCTCAAAGTCCCCCCACAGGTTGCTCTGCAGATGATAATACAGATGTCAGTGACTTCCCTTAAAAGATCTCACAATGTATTTTATCAAAAGACATACGCTCTGGGTTTTAGAAAGGAGTTTTATTTCAGGCAGTGGGAAATCATACACTGTAATTTCTGACCCACATTAGCATCACAAAGTCCAGGATCTATTTCTTCCTACGCTCATCTTTGGCAAGTTCAAGTGTTTTTCACTTACTTTGCAATCTGCAATCTACTCCCTCTCCATTGCATCTTATTGTTTGCTTCTTGCAGTTTCTTGAAAATGAAAAGAACAATTGTTGATTGAAGTAATAAAGCTCCCATAAAATGGGGACTTACTGACTGGTTCTCTCCATTAACATTATAATTCTGACTTGTGATTCAACACTACTGCTTAAGAGTCTCTTCTGTCCGTTTCTAGGATAGCACAATTCAGCATTTGAATTCTCAGGAATTCATAAATTACCCAGAAGAACTTATGTAGATCTGAACAGTGTCTGAAACTGTGCTTTTGCAGACTGATCAAAAAAGCTAAGTCCAGTGACTTCTCCAAGCCTGGGTCATCCTACTTTGCAACTCAAAGTATGCCTGGCATATTAGCAGTGAAGTCAGGATTTGAAAGCTATCCATTTGCTCAAAAATGTCCATTCTTTTAGCAAGCGTACCCATAACCCTGGCATCAACTTGGAATTCAGATATTAGTGCAATTTATTCAGGCTCCTATTGTATAGCAAGTAAAAAGAGAAGATGGCACAGAAAACTCCATGTATTAGTATGTTATCAGATTAGCTTGTTGTCACCTTGTGTTAAAGAGGACAAGAGACAGAGGATTTGGCGATTTTAATAAGGTACCAAGGTGCAGAACATTAGTTTATGAACTCCTTGAAGAAGTGAACATTCAGCTTTGTGATTTCCGACATAGCTGGCTTATCATTCGTATTTAGTGAGTATTTGTTGAACCATACTTGGTGGGAGAACACCAAGAGGCAAACAAAATATTTGATGTGCTTACTTCTTACCTTGGCTTCTGTCACTAGAACTCAGTAACTTTGACCTAAACTTATTGCTTGTTTACATTTTATCATCCTGACGTTTCTTCCTCTGTGTGTGAGTTTAAATTTCCAAAAGTTTTGTTTCTGATCATCTTATCCTGGAGATAAGGAATGAAGAACAGATGTGAGCCTGTGTGTGTTTGTGACAGTATAAGGTGGGGAAATTCTAGAAATATTTATGATCATCTCCCTTTGAAAAAAAAAAGGAGAAATTATTCATAATATGTGAGGTTTAGACTGAATATGTTGTGATTTAGTATGTATGGTACTTCATAGAGGCAGCAGTGACAAAGCCTGGCTTTTAGTGTAATGGCCACCTGAATAATGTACATTGTACTCATTAAGTAATTTTTCATCCCGTATCCCCCTCCCACTCTCCTACCCTTCAGAGTCCTCAAAGTCTATTATTCCACATTCTATATCCATGTGGACACATTATCTAGCTCACACTTATAGGTGAGAACATGTAGTATTCGACGCTCTGTTTCTGGATTTTATACTTAAGATAATGGCCTCCAGTTCCAACCATGTTGCTGAAAAAGACATTATTTCATTCTTTTTTATGGCAGAATAATATTCCATCATATTAGATAAAGAAAATGTAGTATGTATACACACACACATATACACACACACATATATATATATATATAAATACAGCAGAATGTATATAAAATAGCAGAATAATATTACATTATATATATTATCCATATATAAATATGTTATATATGGAATATACATAATATACAGAATATATAGTAGTGTTATATCTTACATATATGGAACATATATATTATTCTGCCTATATATATATTTTTTTTTCTGCCCCCCCCCACATTCCATTTTCTTCATCCAGTTATTTGTTAATGGATACTGAGATAGATGCCATATTTTTGCTATTGTGAATAGTGCCAGGATAAACATACGAGTGCAGGTATCTTTTTCATATAACAATTTATCTTCCTTTGGGTAGATACCCAGAAGTGGGATTGCTGGATTGAATGGTGGTTCCATTTTTAGTTTTTTTGGAAGTCTCCATACTGTTTTCCATGGAGGCTGCAGTAATTTACATTCCCACCAACCATATATATATGCTGCTTTTCTCTCCACATCGTTGCTAACTAACATTTGTTATATTTTGACTTTTTAGTAATAAGCATTCTGACTGTGTAAGGTGATATTTTGTCGTGCTTTTAGTTTGCATTTCTCTGATGATTAGTGATGCTGAGCATTTCGTAGATGCTTTTTGGCCACTTGTATATATCTTCTTTTGAACACTGTCTAATCACATTTTGTCCAGGGGGCTTTAAGAATAAATAAACCAATACAAATGAAGCTCCATTTCCAATGTAGTTGTGGGAAGCTGACTGTGTTTTGGTTAGGAAGAGTGGGAAGTGGGTGTAAAGGACGCAGAGGGATGGACGAGGCTTACCATAACAGGAGAATGTCCTGCCTGGGGTCCAGTATAGGAAACTGCTGCAGGCAGGATGGCCCTCTCAGAGAATGTGCTGAGACCTCTATCACTCATTTGTGTTATTTGTGTTTGAATGGATAGATATGTGGAATTGGATCAGCCTAGCCAACAAAAGGCCTTAGAGATATCCCCCCTACTGTTAGCCATACTTTTCTAGGGGTGAGAGTGAATGCTAGGCGTCTGTATTATCCTGGCCTGGGTTAGACAGTGAGGCAATATAAACTGGGTCATTTTTTGCAATTTCCTTCTTTGCACACAGTAGTGCCACCACCAACAGTAATCAAGTGTGTTACTGAGTGGTCTATTTGTGGCAGACACAGTACTAATAATTTACATGGATGATCTCTTTTACTACTTCACAGGCTATGAAGGAGATCCTATTTTTCCCTTGTACAGATGAAGAAACTGAGGCTTAGAGAGAGACTAAGTGCCTTGTACAAGGCCACCAAGCTACTAAGTGCTGGGGCCAATATCTGAATTCATGTACTGCTGAATCCAGAGACTGAATACTTAACCTGTACAGCTCTGCCATCCCATAGACCTTCGCTGTTCTGTGTGTTAAATCCTAAGTTGTGTGTGCTTTATTTGCAGAAATGGACCATAGAAAACTGGAATGGCTGTTCATTTCCTGGAGCTGTCTCAACAACCATCTGGAATCAATAGGTCCCTAAAGGAGGATATCACTCAATCTACAGATCTTAGAGGAAAGGAGCAAACCTGGACACATCAGGTTTTGACAATGTGTATGGAGCCCATCTTAGATCTCATCAATACACCACTATTTCCACACAGAAGAAAGAAATCATAACCAGCCCACTTTAACCAGATACAGAGGCAGTGACTGGAGAATGAAAAGTCATACTTACTGTATTATCTTTCTCAGATGTCCTGTATATCAGATAGTTTTTGACTAGTGCTAGAAAGCAATCAATGGGAAATTGAGTTGTTTGGTGACCTTTAAAAATGTGTTTTGTATTAACATTCAACCTATATGTGTTGAATCCTTACCAAGGAATAGTGGGTAACGATTTTAATTTTGTTTGGGGAATTCTTGCTGTAAGAACAGGATCCTGCATATGTTTTCAGTGTGTCTTTCTAAAGGGCTTGTCTCTAATCTGCTTTAAAACCTTTCATGCCTTCAGATTTTGGTTACAATTCCTTGCCAAGGCTCACAAAGCCTTTTTTAAACCAGACTTTGTATCATCCAGAACTATTTGCAAGTCCCAAAATGTGCCTACCCTCTCACCCTTTTGGGTCTGATGCATACTGATCCTTCTGCCCCAGAATGGTCCCCTACTTGTCTACTTGGCCAATTCCATTTAACTCCACCCAAAATGTTCATTTGTATTTGCTTGTTCTGCATCAAGTCTCTGAATCATCTTCCCCATATTGAATGAAAAATATGGGCTCATGCTTTCACTTGTGTCTGCAGCCCTACAGGTCGTCAAGAGCTCAGTCCTGCTGACTTGCAGTAGGGTTCCAACCATCCTTCTGCTACCTCCTGAGTCATTTTAAAGTAAGTTATTGACTTCTATGTGTCTCAGATGGGATGTATAAAATGGGATATGATTTTGTGTTCTTGTGTCAGTTTGCTGAGAATGATGGTTTCCAGGTTCATCCATGTCCCTACAAAGGACACAAACTCATCGTTTTTGATGGCTGCATAATATTCCATGGTGTATATGTGCCACATTTTCCCTGTCCAGTCTATCATTGATGGGCATTTGGGTTGGTTCCAGGTCTTTGCTATTGTAAACTGTGCTGC
>PVKP010017516.1:0-45914 GCA_004027715.1 Plecturocebus donacophilus | reverse complement strand
AATAAAAGAAAAGTCAAAATCCAGAAACCGATAACACCAAACATTGGCAAAAATTTAAAGCAACAGAAATTCTCATTTATTGCTAATGTGAATGCAAATAGGATAGGTAGTTTGGAAGACAGTTTGATAATTTCTTACAAAATCTAAACATACTGTTACCCTATAGTCTAGTGATTGCTAATATTGGTATTTGCCCCAAGGAATTGAAAATTTCTATCCACATAAAACCTGCACATAGATATTTATAGCAGTTTTAATCATATTTGCCAAAACTTGGAAGCACCCAAATGTTCTTCAGTAAGTGAATGAATAAACTAGTATATTCAGAAAACAAACTATTATTTAGTACTAAAAAGAAGTGAGTTATCAAGCCATGACAAGATACAGAGGAACATTAAATGCATATTACTAAATAAAAGAAGCCAATTATATGTGTGTGTGTGTGTGTGTCTGTGTGTGTGTGTGTGTGTGTGTGTGTGTGTGTGTGTGTGTGATATTCCAAAATATAACAGATGCTGGCAAGGTGGTGGAGAAAAATAAATGCTTATACACTGTTGCTTCAAGTGGAAATTAGTTCAACCACTGTAGAAAGCAGGGTGGCAATTCCTCAAAGAGCTAAAAACAGAACTACCACTTGACCCACCAATCCATTTCTGGATATGTACCCAGAGGAATATAAATTGTTCTACCATAAAGACACATGCATTCATGTTTATTGCAGCAATATTCACAGTAACAAAGATATGGAATCAACCTAAATGCCCATCAATGGTAGAAAAGATTAAAGGAAATATTGTACATATACACCATGGAATACTCTGCAGCCATAAAAAAGAATGACATCATGTCATTTGCAGGAACATAAATGGAGCTGGAGTCCATTATCCTTAGCAAACTAAAACAGGAACAGAAAACCAAATACTGCAGGTTCTCACTTAAAAGTGGGAGCTAAATGACGAGAACATATGGACACAAAGGTGGGAACAATAGACATGAGCACCTATATGAAAATGGAGGGTGGGAGGAGGGAGAGGGTCAGAAAAAATAACTATTGGGTACTAGGGTTAGTACTTGGGTGATGAAATAACCTGTATAACAAATCCCTGTGACACAAGTTTATCTAAAAAACAAAGCTGCACATGTACTTCTGAACCTAAAAGTTAAAAAAAAAATACAAAAATCAAATATACAGCATTCTAGAAAAGGCAAAACCATGAAAACAGTAAAAAGATCAGTGGTTGTCAAGGGATCAGGGTTGGCGAAGGGGTGAGTAGGCAGAGCAGAGATAATTAGGGCAGTGAAAATACTCTGTGTGATACTCTGATGATGGATATACTCTATTATATATTTGTTCAAACTTATAGAATATACAACACTAAGAGTGAACCCTAAAGTAAACTATGGAATTTGGGTGTGTGTCAATATGATGTGTCAATATGATGTGTCAATATAGGTTCATCAATTGCAACAATTGTACCACTCTGGTGGGAGATTCTGATAATCAGGAGAGACAATGCATGTGTGGAGTTAGGGGATAGATGGGAAATATCTTTACCTTTCTCTCATTTTACTGTAAGCCTAAAACTGCTCTAAAAAAAATTCTTAAAAATTTGAAAATATAATATGTAATGGTTATATTCTCAGAGAGTATATATATATAGCACAACTATATAAAACAGAGGGTGAATAAGGAGAGTGTATGCATATGTTTTTATTAATCAACTTGATTGTTGTAACATTTGTATTGTTATTCTGAGACTACTGTGTATGTAATATGAAATAAAACAACTGAGTATTTCTGGGATATTTTTAAGAGATACATCTGTAACATCTAAGAGATTAGATAAAAATCCTGTAGTCTAAAATTTAATTTAGAAGAATCAGTATGATTTTATGAGCTATTTTTATATAGGCAGACACAAACACACATACACTGTAGTTGAGACCACTAGAAAAGCTTAGAAAAAAATGACCACCTCATTAGCAATGAACAAACATCTCCAGTGCACATATTAGTCTTAACATCCTAGTTCCACAAGAAAGCAGAGCTTCTTGGAGAATTGCTGACTCCAGGTGTACGGCTGGAAATGAACAAGATGATCCTGTAACATCTTGCCATATCAGATAGTCACAAAGCTCTCAAAGACAATTTGAGCCATGTCAAAAGACTCTGGAACCAACTTGAAAAAGTTACTACTGGCCGAATATGGGGAAATTTGAATTTCAACAAGGATAATAAATGTGATGGATGTTTAAATCTATGAGTTCAAAATAACATTAAAATAAACCAATTGGTCACTTTCAGGTGATGCTAAAAAAATCAATTCATTTTTTTTTTTTAAATTAGTAAATAAGAGGTTCAAATATTTATCTTGGTTAACCAGATAATAGTAAGCACCACTTACTAATTCATTCTTCAGCTCTGTCCACCCTAGTAATTATTCTATGTGTGCTCTTTATTTCAGCTGTCATGTATCCCATACCAAATATTTCCAATTGTTTTAAAATATAACTCATTGCTCTTTTTCATATTTTTTATACCTTACCTGGTGTCTTAAACACGTTTATTACAGTTATTTTTAAGTTTGTGGTCTGTATGTTTCAATAATTCTGCTTCAGGCTGTATGTATTTTAATTAATTGTCTTTCTCTTAGAGCTAAGATCAGTAGACTTATTTTCAGTAGAAGATCAGATAGTATTTTTGGTTTTGTGCACCAGATAGTGTCCATCACAATAATTCAACTCTGCCATTGTAGTGTGAAAGCAGCCATGAACAATAGGTCAGTGAAAGTGTGGATATGTTCCAATAAATCTTTATTTGTGGGCATAGAATTTGAATTTTACATAACTTTAATGTGTCACAAAGTAGTATGCTTCTATTTCCTTCAACTGTTTAAAATATAAAAACCCCTCTTACTCAGGAGCCATATAGAAGCAATGAAGGACTGGATTTTGTCTGCAGACTGTAGTTTGCTAACCTCTGTATTGAGCAGTTGCACTCCTCAAGTATCTGGCTATATAGACCTGTGAGCTTATGTTTCCCTGAGTATTTTGTCTGCTCCAAATCCCTATATTATGTGTACTTAGGGAATGCTACTACATGTTTAAATAAATACTTGTTTGGTTAGGAATTAACGATGGGTCAGGTTTGTCAAAGATCGGATGGTTGTAGATATGTTGTGTTGCCTCCGAGGCCTCTGTTCTGTTCCATTGGTCTATATCTCTGTTTTGGTACCAGTACCATGCTGCTTCGATGGGTTTAGAGTCTAACTTTCTGTTAATCCTTCTGCAGAGATCCTAAAAGGACCCAAAGCACTGAGATGGAAACAATTTGCTCATTATCTCTCAGACTATGATAGCAAATCCTGAGAACCTGGTTTATTCAGTTGAACCTGTATCTGTGATAATTATTTGATACTCAAGGCCAGCATATTCAATTCTCTCTCTGCTCCATCTGCACATTGCTTTTGCCTCTGTACATTTTCAGTCTCCCTCTGCCTCTCAGTCATAAGAACATTTGCAACCGCATTCAGTCCTCACACAGATAATCCAGGAAAATCTCCACATTTTAATATTCTTAGCCTAATCACATCTGCAAAATCCTTTCCCAAATAAGGCAACATTTACAGGTTCCAGGGAGTAGGACTTGACATCTGTAGGGTGTTCTTTTTCAGACTACCTCATAGGATGTCCATAAGTTTCAATTTAGGGTAATACAGACAGACACCAAGGTTGTCTTGTTTTTGGACCAAACTGTATTAGCAAGGTAAAACTCACACATAAGGGGAGAAAGCAGAGCCAATACCCAGGTGTCTCTGAAGAATATGTGTCTTCTCTTTCTAAGAAGCCAGTGGTCCATTTTCCTGAGCCTTCCTGACAGATTTTCAGTGCATTATAATAAATTTTAAAAGCCTTACCATGACCTACAAACCCAGGAAGACCCAACTGCTCCTTGCTTCTGTGGCTTCATCTCATGCTGCATTCCCTGTGCACAGGAGCTCTTGAAACAAGAACTTAGTGAGTACTTCCCACTCACGGGTCTCTGGACTTGCTGCCCCCTCTGCCCAGAAGCCTCTGGTCCCAGATTTGTTCTGTCATTTCCTCCTTTTCATTCATGTCTCTGGGTCAGTGTTATCTCCTCGGAGGTGCTGTTGTGTATTATTTTCTTTTATTTCTTACAATTATCTAAAATTATTTTGTTTATTAATGTGCTTGCTTTCTTATCATGAGTCTTAACAGGATATAAGCTCTCTGGCAGTGGGAACCTTAATTACCTTTGTTTCCTAATATATCCCAGTGCTTGGCACGTAATTCATTCTCTCTCATATTAGGCTTTTAATAGAAGCATGATGAATAAATCAATAAAATATATGTACTATATGAAAGAAAGAATTTGAGATTTTAGTGTAGAAAACCTCACAGAACATCTCTAAATTAAACCCTAAGAGAGGGAATGCCATTTACGTAAAAGCACGTAGGTGGCCTTAGTTGGTGTCAGCATTAGGTAGGATTGTTATCTCAGAGGAAATGAAAGCTAAGAGTGAAAAGATTATTTCTAGTTTATAGCCACATCTCAACATTGGCATACTTTTTACAAAGAACAAATATCTTCAATAGAGATATAAGCTTATGCTCTTAAGAGAAAAATCTTAATGCATTCTAAAGGTAATACAATTACTTTATCCATAGGCATATTTTACTTAGGACAAAAGGATAGGAGAATAGTGCTGATCATGCTTTATTATTTTTAAATGCTATCCATAAAAAGGAAATCTCTTCCAAATTACTTCCTAAAAAGTACCCTTAAGATGTACATTACAAAACTGAGACAGGTACCACTTCCCAACATACAATCACAAAATCATTATGTTGCTAGTAATATTCCAAGGGATAAAATTCTTCAAAGACAAAATCGTCAGTTACTTGATAGCTTTTCTTGCTTGATAAATCATAGTATAATCAGTCAAAAATACCATTTCAGACCAGTCTTAAATTCCAACTCTGTATCCTTCTTAAAATTAATAACAAATAATCTTCTTGTTATAAATCAATTGCAGGTAGAAAGTGGACTTAAATAGTTTAAGATTTATATAGGATGAAATGACAAAGAAATCTATAAATGCCTAACCGAAGTTACCAGTTCTACCACTTACTATTATATGACTTTGGACATGCCATTTTCCCTTCCCAGCTCTCAAATCTCTCATCTCACAAAGAGGGCAATATTCCAAATTATTCCTAGGGATATGTTCAGCTGTTGGATTTGGTGATTTACATACATTAAATATCCAAGACCATGCTGTGATGTATAGTGACTCAAGCAAAATCTGTGAGACAGAATCTTTAGCCATGTCATGGTTTCAGAAAGGCTCATCTACTGACATAAGAATAAAGCTGGGTGAGGAGTGAGTATCAGAAAACAGTATGCTGGTTTTCCAAAGAGAGATATGGAATCACCAAAGTGGACCCCTCCATCCTACCTGCCTTGGTCTTGCTAAAATTGAGCGTTGTTACCGGAGTTTGAACTCTGGGTAGTAGCATATAAATTGTGGTGGCCATGCATTAGCTATTGCTCAAATGTTATCATGTACAACCAAAATGCATTCCAATGCTTTTCTGTATGACTCGTCAGAAGCAGAGGTCAGGAAATTCTCATTTGACTGCTCACAAGACCACCGCCCATATGGACTGAATCATTCCTCATATCTGCAGAAGGCTCTCAAAACCATCAATATGAGTAAGTGACAAAACATATCCTTTTACCTAAATATCTCTGCCTTTGATCACAGAAGTTCTAATGGTACCTGGTATTCTCATACATATCATAAAAGTAATCACATTTTCTGCTTCTTCAAAAGCTCCATTTGGGGAGATGCTTGTGCTTATTTCTTGGAAGGGATCTATAAAATGTTCGTGACTGTATCTTTAAGTACAAACCTGTTCTCTTTTTCCTAAGAATGTTTCCACTGAGCATAATTCAGTCTTTATGAATTTTTAAACTGGCATTCTTCTTTTTCTCTCACTAAAATGGAAAATGAGCTTCTCAGGAAGTTTTTCTGAACCTTAAAAATTTTAAAGAATACATTTCCGTTTTCTGCTTCTAAGTTTAGTACCAAAGAATGAGTCTAATCATTTCACGTTCTAATCACTGTAAGATGAACGTTTCTGAAAGCCATCACTAAAACACTGGTTGCCTTTTGTAGACTTTATAAAAGAAATGTAACCCATTTGTGACCTATCAGTATTCAGGGATAATGATTAAAAAAAAATCTTTTCAAGACTGATCCTCTCAGGGGAGCCTCTGGGCCTTCCTAACACCATGTCCCCTTACCTCCAGATGCTCAGGGACCTCACACTGCCACCACATGCTCCAGATTCTGAAAATTCTCATCTCTGAGCCCTAATGCATGATACTTGGTTCTCAGAGAGCTGTGAAGAAATCAACCTGATAACCATTCACAGTGGAATTCAATGTTGATGAGAGCTGTCAGGTCTCCTTTGGTGTATTAGTGTCCTTGGAGCTCCCTAGGGGACCTGAAGACAGAGAGGCTGAAGCCCACAGCACTCAAGGCACAGTGTTAGGCCTATGTTGGTGGCTGGTCCTGAGCATATGCATATAAATAAAAATAAAATATTCCTAAGACCAAATAAAGGTTAGGATAAGGTAGAAACCTGCTTATAACTTTCAGTAACATGCCATGTCCTACACAGAGCAACAGAGTAACAGGAGAATTCTCCCTGCACCAACCTCTCCCAGGCATTTTTGCTCCTAACCACTTTTATCTCAGTGGAGAGAAGAATGCACAGTAAGAAATGCATCCCAAACTAAAATAGTCTTACCTGCCCCCATCTTAGGTTTCATCCTAGTATAGAAAAACTTTCAGAAGAAACAAAACTCTCATTCCTCAAACCCTGAAAAGCAAGGACTTACTTATTGAAAGTTTATTGAGAAGGCAATACATGGGAAGTAATGAAGCCAGTCTGTAAAAAATTCCTAGAAATACACCTCTTCCCCAGTGTCCCACTTCACTCCTTGTACTCTTTCTCTTCCTCTCTTCTCCTGACCTTGGTTTTCTTGTGTCCTCCGTTTTCTCCCCCTTTTCATTATGTGGAGTAACTTGGCCGACTCTAAACTTCTATCAGTCTTTCCATTTCACCCTCCTATCAGTTTTGTAAGGATGGTGTATTTCCTCCGTGTGTGTCTCTCTCTCTCTCTCACAGGAGAGAGGTAAAGCTTGGTGATAAAAGGATGCGAGAATGGGAGGCAGGAAGGGCCAGTGGACAAGGCGCAGAGTGAACGTGGATTTATCACCTCAGAGGCAGAGAGCACATGCAGGGAAGCCCTATGTGTTCCGGTTACGGAGTCCAGCAAATATGCTTAGCTGTGGTTCAGGTAAGAAAGAATGACGCAGGGATAATGAGGGGGACATTCCACCTGGCAAAAGAGATCATGTGTGCAGTTCATATATAAAGAACAAAGTCAGATGAATAGATCTGTTGTCAGGAAAAGCAGGAAATGGAAAGAAGCTGAATCCAGCCCCTGGAGAAAAGGGCTGCCACAAACCAGAGAAGCTACCCGGACTCCAGGCAAAAGACCATCTTAATCTAAAAGGGAGTTTACTTGGAGGTTACAGAATGGTTTGCAGAAATGAAGAAAAGCTCCTATAAAGGACAGAAACCAGATCAACTCCATGGAACTGTCAGGCAGGAATGAATGGTCAGTGCCTTTAAGATGCTACCATCAGGATGACTTTGTCTCCATATTGTGTTCTGTTTTTATATAATTTCACTCATGTATGAATTAGGATTGACATGATAGTGAAGACAGTAATAAGAACAGGCAGGAGATGCAGAGAACACTGTGACTTGGAGCTTCAGGCACACCCAGGATCCAGCCCTAGGACACAGGATAAGTGTCACAGGGACACAGGAACAAAACTTACTGTTCCTATAATGAACGGCTGAGTTCATGGAAGGAGGCTAGCAGTACTTGATATTTCCAACTTTACACTCTCGAAAACCCAGGGGAGCAGGTGCTGATACTTCCAGAATGAGTCCCCTCTAGTGCTGGGTGGAAGCACTAAGGAACAGAGAGCAGACTGCTTCTTTTCTTTTTAACAAACAGGACTCAATATAGGAGCCTAAAGACTAACTGTGATCACGATTTCCAGGAGGTACCTATGAAAATGTTGGAAAGTCATATAATCTGATTCAAACTAGAGCTTTTCATTTCTTCCCACTTGACAGTGCTACTGGTATTAACTAGAATTGTAACATGATAAAGACCACCAGACAAAGATCACATGTGAATGTAGCATGGTCTGGTTCCATGCAAAATACTAAAAAATATTCATAGTTTCCTTTTTTTTCTCCTAGTCTTCCCTACCTAGAAAACTGATGTTTTCTAATTTTTTGTGATTCCATCAAGAGGCAGAGAGTAACATAAAATACTTTGTACTGTGATACTATGGCTAAATACCTTGTCTTCTCCCATAGGCATTTACATTGAAAATACAAAATACCAGGCGTAAGAAGGTGGATTTGACAGAGAATTTTCTGAGCCCATAGTGCAACGGGAAGAAGAGCTATTTAGGGGTATAAGTACTTCTAATATTCTTCAAAACTGAAAATAGGAAAAGGAGTCTGCTCACTCCACCTCTAAGCAAAGCTGACATTAACTTTGAATTTACAAAAATAATTCTTTTATACCTAGGGCTATAGTATTATATCTGTAGGAAATTTCTGACTATTCATTATCACTATCAAATGACAGACTATAAGCCCTTTGCAACAATTAAACAAACATTTTTTTCTCATGGGGGAACAAACTGTGCAGCAGTACTGGAGCCTAAGCTGGTCTATAAGTTGTTTTGAAGTTATCAGAGAACAATTAAATTTCCAACAACAGAACTAATGTCAAAGGTTCAGTTTGACAATCAAGGTGGCACAAGTAAAGGATAGTGACCCCACAGCAAGCCATACTAAAGAGAGGTCATGGCAGTTCTTAAAGAAAAAATAAATGACCAGGAAATTGAGTCCTCATCAGGAAAGGGCACACAGAAGTCAAAAGGAACTCACCTCTAACATTCAATATAACACTCATACTACTAAAGAGACATACACATGGGGTTTCTTCTTTGTTCTTACAACGGTCACAGTTCATCGTCAGAAAATATAGTAGTACAGATATAATGAATGGCTGCAAAGGATACATTTTGGGAGGAACTCTGTAATTGATTGCCATTTCAAATTAATGTATTAATAGCTAATGATAAGCTTAATATTTTAGAAGAAAAATACCAATAATAGTGAGAATGATATCTGATACTCAAAATATTAAAATGTCCCCTCTATCACAAATAAAACATAATATAGAAAACTGTATTATTCTGCTATTACCCACAGCATTAACAACATTGTTTCAAACAATGCTCTTTAGCATTAAACTAATATTGTTCATATTTGAATTTTCCTGGTTTTGGAGTTGTTTCAAAAATTGATTTTGTATTCAGTTTTATAACTATAAAAATACTGCAAGTTAGAGTTCTAGTTTTATGGTTTTATGTTTGTACATGTTTTATCATAGTCTGAAAATAACCTAAGCCTACCTTGGGACTTTAGGATAATTGTTTTTTCTTTTAAAAGAGGTCCATGAATAACTTAAGGTGGAGAAAAACTACATTTTACTAGAATGAGAGGCAATAAAACATGCTTGGTTAGGTCTAGGGCAATGATGTCCGACTAAGTCTAAAATCCTGGCTCCAATTCTTTTTGGCTATGTCATTTTCAGCGAATGTCTTTATCTTCCTTGGCCTCAGTTTTTATCTGTCAAGAGACTGTAATTATAGTATCTCCTTCATAGGGTTGTGGTGAAATGGTATAAAACATAATGCACTGAAAAGAATAATGCCTAGCTGGCAGTAATTGGTCAAAAAATGCTATCAATTAAGAGTAACAATTTCAAGGTCTAACAGCTTATCTAACAGACATCAAGACAAAGCAGAGAGGAGCTGGGTTTTCTATGTGGTCTTTGATGTATGACAAACCATGTGTGAGAAGTATTATAGTCTGTGAACCACTGAACTATGAGACCTAGATGGATCTCACTGCCTAGAAATGATACAATAGATAATCAAAGAGCAAGGACATAAAAAAAATTTGTTTACAGATTCAAGCCCTATCACCTCTCAAGCTAATACAAAATCTTCTTAGTTCAACACCCACATGTCAAAGTAAGATGAGAAAGTTAGATAACGTGGTTAATTTCAAGACTGGTCAAATAATTCTGCAGACCACAAGTCCCACTTTTACAGGAAGTACCCGTAATGTGAAGATGTTCTGAGAATATTCAGCATCCTGGTTTTTTGATTTGTTTGGTTTTCTTAATCTTGTCAATGCACTTCTGTGGCATTGTGGAGCATCTTTTGCATGACCCTTGATTCAGCATTGACTTAGCATACTAATAGCTATATTCTCCATATCACCTTTTTAACAAGAATAAATGATTTCTTATACAGCAGTGATTCTCAGTTGTAGTCTGTTTTCCTTCAGATGGGCTCAAAATTAGGAAAAAGACAATCTCTTAAATAAACAGTGGTGGGAAAATTGGATAGTCACATGAACAAAAAAGAAACTAGAATCCTACCTCTCACCTTATGCAAAAATTAACTCAAAGTGGATCAAAGACTTAAATCTAAGACCTGAAACTAGGAAACTACCAGAAGAAAACATAAAGGAAATGCTTCACAACACTGAGCTGAGCAACGATTCTTTAAATGAAACCTCAAAAGTGCAGGTAACAAAAACAAAAATAGACTAATACAATTACATCAATTTAAAAAGTTTTGCACAATAAAGGAAACAACTGAATAAAAAGACAGCCTGCAATCTATACATCTGGCAAGAGGTACTCAGAACACACAGAGTACTTAGCAAAAAAACAAATTTTAAAGATTGTTAATAAAAAAAAAAAAACAAAAAATGGGCAGAAGACCCGAATAAACATTTCTCAAAAGAGGAAACACAAATGGCAAACAGGCATATAAAAAAATGCTCAATTTCAATAAACATTAGAGAACTGCAAATCAAAACCACAGACACCTCTTGATTCTAGTTAGAATGGCTATTATCAAAAGGACAAAACAAGTCTTGGTAAGGATGTGGAGAAAAAGAAACACTTACACACTGTTTGTGGGATTGTAAAGTAGGATGGCCATTATGAAAAACAGTCTGATATTTCCTCAAAAAGTTAAAAACAGAACCACCCTATGATCTAATAATTCTATTGTTGAGTATATAAGTAAAGGAAATGAAATCAACATGTTGAAGAGATGTCTGCACCCCCGTGTGTACTGCAGCACAATTTTCAATAGTCAAGATACGGAAGCAAACTATGTGTCCAACAATGGATGAATAAAGAAAATGTGGTACATATACACATTGGAGTATGATTCATCCATAAAAAGAACAGAATCCTGTCATTTTTAACAACATGGATGGACCTGGAGTGTATCATGTTAAGTGAAATAAGCAAGACACAGAAAGGCAAATATCCTACGATCTCATTCATATTTAGAATTCTAAAAGGAAATACAAGTTGATATCATAGAAGTAGAAAATAGTGTGCACCAGAGACAGGGAAGGGAAGGGAGACGAGTAAGATAGGGAGAGGCTGGCCAATGGGTACAGAGTTACAATTAGATAGGAGGTTAAATTCCAGTGTTTTATTGTGTAGTTCAGGGACAATGGCTAACGGTAAGGTATTCCATATTACAAAATAGAAGAGAGGCTTTTGAAAGTTCTTATCACAAAGAAATAAAAGCATCAGGTGATGCTACCTACAGTGATTTGATCATTATATAACACATATGTATTAAATCATCACATTGAATCCCATAAATATGTACAATTAAATGTGCCAATTAAAAATAAAAAGTGAAATAAATAAATTGAACAAAAAATAAATTCAAAACCTTTTAGCCATCTGCATAGATCACATATAGCATGACACAACCATAAAGGAATTAGCCAGAAATATTATATAATAATTAGAACAAATATGTGTCTTAAAAACCAAAAGATATATAAACAGTTTATATAGAATATTTAAAATTTCAGAATATAACTGACAAAACTGAAAAATAAATTCAAAGATGAAAGTACAAGTTTTTTACACTGTTCTTAACAACAGCTTTTCCTAAAAGTTTAATTTTAGAATGCCCAAAATTAAAAGTGCACTGAACATCTGGTTCTTTCAGTGCCCATTATGTGTCATAATTTATTGCAAACAATTCATATCCAGTTCAGAAATGTGTGCACTTGCCTTGCTCCAAGAATACCTGCACCAAAATACACAGAAATAAATCATTATTGAAATGTACAACATCCTCAACATTTAGAACTGTTTCCATCAGCAGTTTTCTGAAATTAAATTTTATTGCACCTCCCCAAAAAGGAGACATGTTTTCTACAGTTAATAAAACGAATTGGTGAGTACTGCAGTTAATAGGAACTGATCTGTAAATATCACACAACAAATTTAAATGTTCAAAGAGCTTAATTAACTTACGTTGGAGTGAACATTTAATTCAGTTAACTCTCAGTCATTTAGTGTCTCAATATCTTGGTTGAGAAAACATATTCCCCAGGAGATCAGTTGAGAGAGGGAAAGGTGGAAGCTAAGTGTATGTGAGGGGCTGTCTGTGCCTAGTGTACCAGTAAGGCCATGGGCCTTCCTTTTGAATTTGGAGAATGTGCAATCTAGCCATAATTGGAAATTATTCTACTCTGTATCCATTTAGTCTTGAAATTTTCATTTTAATTTGATAAGACAAACCCTTCTTCTCTAATAAAACCATGTTTCAGATCCAGTGGGGAAGGATGAGGAGCCATAGTCAAGCTCTTTGTGTAACAACAACAACAAATCCCGGATAGGTTTCATTGGCTTCTACTTCCTAGATTCAGAGACAATTCTTGACAGAGGATGACAAAAATGTTCTTTCTGTTTATTTTCTTTCTGTTCAAAGATATCTTCGCATTATTTCCAAATTTTCCATGTGTTTCACAATGGGACCCATCATATTAGTTTCATTAATTAGCAAATCGGCTTTGGGGACCAAGCTCTAAGATATGCCCACTTAATAAAATAGAATATGCAACAGCTAAACATGTAAAACAATTATCCATCAAACATATAAAAAATTATCCTAATTACTTTACAGATAAATATTTGATAGAAATGCTGAAATGGTTTGTGAAAAGATAAATTAAATCTACTATGTTAGAAGTCACTGTCAACTGGAGATTAATCCCATAAAATATATTAAGAAGCTATAATGTATGATAAGAAAGGGAGATTCAATGCAAAATTCCAGTTCACACATAAATTTTTCTTTAATAATGAAGAGCTCTTCTACCAGAATATAATCAAGCAAAAAAACTATCTAAATTGCAATTTAAGTCAGCTAACATCTTCTTGCAATATACAATATTCACTACATTTTATTTATCTCAAAAACAAACATCATAACTGTTAACCAAAATACATTTCAAATATTTGCTTTCTCCAAGATTCCTGATCATTCCTAAAACTTACCTCACACTTAGCTGATCTGATCACATATTTCACTGAGAAAACAGAGCTTATTCACTTTATTCTCCTGCATCTCACTACTGACCTCCAATTATTTGCTTTTGAAACAAACGCACCATTACTTGGTCCCTCCAAACTCACCAGAGCAGATCCTTGTTTTCATATACCTGCTCACATCCCAATCTTGCCTCTTCCTGGGTACTACTTTTAAAATTATCTGCCCTTTCCTCCCCTTCTTTTTACAGGGAAGTACATATGAAAATGGCTATCTGAGCAAATGGAATTTTAGAAAGCACTTTTCTGCAAGCTCTGTGGGATTTGTAATATATCCAACAGTAAGCAAAAGCAAATGACAACAAAAAACAAAAAGCAGAAAAACCATTAAAAAGATACTGACTCCAGTGACTGTTGGATAGGAATGGAAAAGCAAAGAAACACAGAAGTCCATCCCCAGCACATTTCTGTCTTACACAGGACTGAATGTACTTGATTTTACCTTTCTCCATTTAAAGATATTTTTCTAGCAAACTGAGAGGCACTGTGAGTTAGGTCATCCAAGGGGCTAGAACACTTACAAAGCAGAGCAAGCAGTTTCCTTTACCTATTTTGAGGCGTTTTAGAAGTGCTCCTTCAAATCCAAGTAGAAACAACATTGCTAGGCCCAACATTTTAGTGTTTTCCAATTGGTTCATTGCTTTCTCTTGATGTAATTGTCTGGCTTAAACAAATAAATGAAGCTGAGGTCAGTGTCTCTTCTCCAGTGCAAAGTTTTAATCTACGTTTTATTTCAAAAAAATTGTAAATTCTTAAAACAAGGATCAGAGCTTAACTGGCTGTGTTGAAACAAACACTGTTGTGTGTCAAAACAAAATAGAATGGTGTGGTGCGAGTCTCAGAATAAATGACTACACAAAAGGCCTATTTTGAAATTACCTCTTGTCCCTAGGTGTTTAAGGTGAATACTTCGCCATGCCAGGAAACATGTTAGGAATCTGTCAGGTCACTTTCGTTTTTTAAAAAAAAAAATTGTTTTAAATTATACTTTAAGTTCTGGAGTGCACGTGCAAAACAGGCACGTTTGTTACATAGGTGCCATAGTGGTTGCTGCATCCATCACCCTGTCATCTACATTAAGTATTTCTCCTAATGCTATTCCGCCCTTATCCCCGCAACCCTTGTTATCCTTCCCCTATCCTGCCGGCCCCCAACAGGCCCCAGTGTGTGATGTTCCCCTCTCTGTGTCCATACGTTCTCATTGTTCAACACCCACTTATGAGTGAGAACATGTGGTGTTTGGTTTTCTGTTCTTGTGTCAGTTTGCTGAGAATGACAGTTTCCAGCTTTATCCATGTACCTGCAAAGGACATGAACTCATTCTTTTTTTATGGCTGCATAGTATTCCATGGTGTATATGTGCCCCGTTTCTTTATCCAGTCTATAATTGATGGGCATTTGGGTTGGTTCCAAGTCTTTGCTATGCAAATAGTGCTGCAATAAACATACGTGTGCATGTATCTTTATAATAGAATTATTTATAATTCTTTGTAATGGGATTGCTGGGTCAAATGGTATTTCTATTTGTAGATTCTTGAGGAGTTGCCACACTGTCTTCCACAATGGTTGAACTAATTTACACTCCCACAGTGTAAAAGTGTTCCTGTTTCTCCATATCCTCTCAGGCATCTGTTGTCTCCATATTTTTTTTTTACTTTTTTATTTTTATTTTTTTTATTGCATTTTAGGTTTTGGGGTACATGTGAAGAACATACAATATTATTTTTTAATGATCATCATTCTAACTGGCATGAGATGGTATCTCAATGTAGTTTTGATTTGCATTTCTCTAATGACTAGTGATGATGAGTTTGTTTCATATGTTTGTTTTGATGACTTTTTTTTTTTTTTCTTGCGAATTAAGTTCTTTGTAGACTCTGGATATTAGCCCTTTGTCAGATGGGTAGATTGCAAAAATTTTTTCCCATTCTGTTGGTTGCTAGTTCACTCTAATGATAGTTTCTTTTGCTGTGTAGAACTTTTTTAGTATAATTAGATCTCATTTGTCTATTTTGGCTTTTGTTGCCATTGCTTTTGGTGTTTTAGTCATGAAGTCCTTGTCCATGCCTATGTCCTGAATGGTATTGCCTAGGTTTTCTTCTAGGGTTTTTATAGTGTTGTGTCTTATGTTTTTATAATGTTATTAAATCTTCAGTCTATTTGAGTTAATATTTGTATAAGGTGTAAGGAAGGGATCTAGTTTCAGCTTTCTGCCTGTGGCTAGCCAGTTTTCCCAACACCATTCATTAAAAAGGGAATCCTTTCTGCATTGTTTGTTTTTATCAGGTTTGTCAAAGATCAGATGGTTGTAGATGTGCGGTGTTATTTCTGAGGCCTCTGTTCTTTTTCACTGGTTTTTATCTCTGTTTTGATACCAGTACCATGCTGTTTTGATTACTATAGCCTTGTAGTATAGTTTGAAGTCAGGTAGTATGATGCCTCCAGCTTTGTTTTTTTTTTTTTTTCCTTCTTCTTAGTATTGTCTTGGCTATGTAGGCTCTTTTTTGGTCCCATATGAAGTTTAAGGTGTTCTTTTCCCAATTCTGTGAAGAAAGTCAATGGTAGCTTAATGGGGATAGCATTGAATCTATAAACTACTTGAGGCAGTATGGCCATTTTCACAATATTGATTCTTCCTAACCAGGAGCATGGAATGTTTCTCCATCTGTTTGTGTCCTCTCTTATTTCTTTGAGCAGTGGTTTATAGTTCTCTGTAAAGAGATTGTTTACACCCCTTGTTAGTTGTATTCCTAGGTATTTTATCCTCTTTGTAGCAATTGTGAATGATGGTTCACTTATGATTTGACTCTCTGTTTGTCTATTACTGGTATATAGCAATGCTTGTGATTTTTGCACATTGATTTTGTATCCTGAGACTTTTCTGAAGTTGCTTATCAGCTTGAGGAGAATTTGGTCAGAGATGACAGAATCTTCTAAATATATAATCATGTCATCTGCAAATAGAGATAATTTGACTTCCTCTTTTCCTAACTGAATACACTTTATTTCTTTTTCTTGCCTGATTGTCCTGGCCAGAACTTCCAATACTATGTTGAATAGGAGTGATGAGAGAGGGCATTTTATGTGATGGATTACATTTATAAATTTGCATATGTTGAACCAGCCTTGTATCCCAGGGATGAAGCTGACCTGATCATGATGGATAAGGCTTTTGATGTCCTTTTCTTTTTTAGTGTGTCTCTTCCAGGTTTTGGTATCAGGACAATGTAGGTCTCATAAAATGAGTTAGGGAAGATTCCCTCTTTTTGTATTGTTTGGAATAGTTTCAGAAGGAATGGTACCAGCTCCTCTTTGTACCTCTTGTAGAATTCGGCTGTGAACCTGTCTGGGCCTGGACTTTTTTGGTTGGTAGGTTAAACAGTCTCTCAGACCACAATGCAATCAAATTAGAACTCAGGACTAAGAAACTCACTCAAAACCACACAACTACTTGGAAACTGAAAAACCTGCTCCTGAATGGCTACTGGATAAATCATGAAATGAAGTCAGGAATAAAGATGTTCTTTGAAACCAATGAGAATGAAGACACAATGTATCAGAATCTCTGAGACACATTTAAAGCAGTGTCTAGATGGAAATTTATAGCACTAAATGTGCACAAGAGAAACGAGGGAAGATCTAAAATTGACACCCTAACGTCATAATTAAAAGAACTGTATGAGTAAGATCAAACAAATTCAAAAGAATCCAAGAGCTCATTTTTTGAAAAGATCAACAAAATAGATAGACTACTAGCCAGACTAATAAAGAAGAAAAGAGATAATAATCAAATAGATGCAATAAAAAATGGCAAAGGGGATATCACCACTGATCCTACAGAAATACAAACTACCATCAGAGAATACTACAAACACCTTTATGCAAATAAACCAGTAAATCTAAAAGAAATGAATAAATTCTTGGATACTTACACTCTCCCAAGACTAAACCAGAAAACACTTGAATCCTTGAATAGACAAATAACAAGGTCTAAAATTGAGGCAGCAATTAATAGCTTACCAACCAAAAAAAGTCCAAGTCACTTTCTTATGAGAAGCTAGTATCAAGCCAAGGCTGAATCGACCAAAGGCATCAACTCCTAGTTTGTCTACCCAACAGAGTCCCTATCTCACTCCCAGCAAAAATTAACCTTAAAAGTCAACAACACTAACAAACAATATGTCTTGGAAAATAATGCAGAATTGAAACCTTTTATCTTCTATCTTTAGTGAAGCAAAGCACATGATATTTCAAATAATAGTTTCCAAGGCTACACCAAACTTACCCCTTCCCCCAGCAGAGTCAGGTCCAGAAAGTCTCAGTTTGCTATTACTAATGTTCATAGTAATGTGTCTAATGACATAAATGAACCTCGATCCTGAAAATCCTCCCAAATTATCTTGTGTCTCCCTCTTTCCCGTACCTCATCATATATATACTGTTGTCTTTCAGCTTCTTTAATATTCCAAGCCTATTTATACCTTTTGTCCTTCCCTCTCGCTGTTTTGGCCTGAAATACTACTACCTTTCTCAACAAAACTAACTTTTAAAAAAAATTTATTTTTTTTTTTTACTTTTGTGAGTACATAGTGTGTGTGTGTGTATATATATATATATATATTTAAGGGGTACATGAGATATTTTGATACAGGCATGCAATGTGAAATAATCACATCATGGGGAATGGGGTATCCATCCACACAAGCATTTATCCTTTGAGTTACAAACAATCCAATTATACTATTTAAGTTATTTTAAAGTATACAGTTATTATTGACTATAGTCATACTGTTATATTATCAAGTAGTAGATCTTATTCTTTCTGTTTTTTGTATGCATTAACCATTCCTACCTCTTCCACTGAGTCCCCCACTTCCCTTCCCAGTCTCTGGTAACCATCCATTTATCCTCTATGAGTTCAATTGTTTTGATTTTTAAATCCCACAAATAAGTGAGAACATGCAATGTCACCAAACTAACTTGTAATATCCTTCAGTCACTGAATAATCTTTTCCTAAATGAGACAGAGGAATCTGTTTCATGCTTTCAAAGTTTCCTATGTTCTTTTAAAATCTTCTCAAATTTATAATTAAATATATAATTTTTTGTGTGATGTCTATATCCCCTATACACTGGAAACTTCATGAATTCTGAGATTATTATGGTCTTGTTTACCACTCTGTCCTCAACACTAGGCCCATTGTCAGGTACATAGTCAATGTTATTGATACAGCCAGATTCATAATTGCTGATAATTTCTTGGGCAGAAAGTCTCAGCAAATCTCTCAATGGAAAAAAAATATTAAGGTCTATTGAGGCAATTGCTATTTCCTAGTGTTATAGTCTCCTTTGGCCATAAAAGACACAGTCTTCGTCACAGTAGCTAACTGATTTATCATTTTAGTTGTTGCTGCTCAGCAACTCACTCTTACCCAAATCCATGATACTTGTAGACCTGAAAAAAGAATATTTGCTGAATAACAATTTTGTCTGGGTAATCTCCGAAGCCTACAACCCTGTATCAATGCTGTGGCATTCTCTGCTGGAGAATTAATTGATATAATTAGCAACAACTCTTGGATTACTTAATGGGCTTTTAGGCTATACAATAGCCATAGATTTTACTGATTAGGCCCTGAAAAAGACTACAAAAAATAAACACTGGTAAAAGGTTGATAGCGTAAACAAAATTGGGTTGTATTAAACTTAAACCTCAAAAGTGGAAACTCAAAGATCCTTGAAGTAATTGAAGGGTCAGTACACTTAGAAGACTAAAGAAGAAATACCTCATTCTTTGAAGTTCAAAGAAACTTTTTGAAGAACTTTAATGAACGGAAAAATCACACCGAAAAGTGTCATGGCTTCACTGCCACTGGGTCCACAAGCGAGAGTCAGCTGTGTTACTATTATTGCCAAATCCTTTATTTCATTTACATGCACACAGAAATACGCAATCATGAGAGGTATTGGAATGTTTTGTTTTGTGAAATATGGGTTAAAAGTACAGAAGAACACATGCCAGACTTAGATATGAATGGTGACAGAAAAGGAGAGATTATGGAGCCAGGACTGGCATTGCATAACAATCAGAAGGGTCAAGTTCAGGTTGGCAAAGGCATACAGAATAGACAGTTATCACAGGCCATGTGGAAGGAATGTCCCAAGTTATAGAAAGGCCACAAAGCCAACAAAAATAGCCACACTGAATAGGAGTAGAAAACCTCTACTTAGCAAGGGTTTTCTTCTCTCTGGTAATTTTTTCTTTGTTCTGAATATCCACAGACACCTGAGCCTCTATCTCATATTGATCATGGCTAGAAAAGACATGGAAGCCTGCACTGCTGAAAACATCTAACTTGAAAAATGTTTTGTGTAGTAACATTTGATCCTTTGGGTTGGTTGATGGACTGACTGACATTCTGATATAGGGTCAGAAATTTATTCTCAATGTCTGGCTTTATCATGATGACCCACCAATGACTCTACGAGCAAACTTTCCATGACTAACACAAACTCCCACCAAGACAATGCAGTGGCCCTCCCCTGTGATTTCATATAACATTACACATTCCTCTGTTATTTTCTATGATTTCTGAGTAACCTGCCAAAATCAGTAGATTTGTGAGGTTGGTTTCAGATGGTACAAAACACTTTCCCTGATTTGCCATTCACACTAAATTCTTCCAAGAGTAGAATTTCCACATTCAGGACTAGAATACTGTGTGTGATTTATGTCCAGGATGACAGATTTAGCTCTGGAGGAGGAGAGAATAACACTATTATATTTTCCAAATAATATTTCATGTTAACTTTTCTATGCACTGAGAAATGAGAGGCCTGAGGAAGAAGCCACATCTGAGCAAAGGACTCCTAAGAAGAAGAGCAACTACTTTGTTTTAATTAGACATTATGTTATCACTAAAAGGATGCTGGACCAATAACTTAGAAAATATGTGATTAGAATTTTTATCCCAAGAGAAATATGCATTTGGCAATTTGCATCATGCACCAGTAATGTGCATCCAGCAATATTTTGCTCAAATCCCACAGAAAAGAACAAGGCTTTTACCAGAGTGCTTTTTCAACATGGCACATATATGTTTACTTTATCAGAAATGTGCATAGCAGACTAAACCAATAACAACCACAATAAGTCACAGAAGAAAGAAAATAGAACATCTCCCTTAGGTTTTAAACTTTTGCTGTCGTTAGAAAAACACTAGATAATTTTAAGAAAAACAATAGACACTTTTAAACCTTAGCATACATTGACCCCAATAACCCACAGCAACATTTTGAAATAGAAATTATTACCCCTCTTTTACACATGAGAAAACTGAGAATCACAGAAGTTAAGGAACATGCCCAAGGTCACATAGCAGGTAAGTGATGAAGCTGAAATTTGAAGTCATGTCTATATGACTCCAAATTTTATATATTTCATGTGTCATTAGGCTGGTCACCATTCAAAACCTCATATTTGGTCTGGAGAATAATAAGATTCAATGAGAAGATGAAAAGCTGAAGCAGAAGGCAGAGAACAACCCAGCATAAATAAAGCTTAAAGACTTAAGTGCCAGGAAAGGATGAAGGCACTTATCACCAGAACACCAGTTGAAGATTTCAGCCTTAAAATTTTAAAATTTTGTTCTTTTGGAATACAATTACCTATCTGACAAAGGCTTAATATCTAGAATTTACAAGGAATTTATACATATTTTCAAGAAAAAAACAAATGGCCCCATCAAAAATTGGGCAAATGATATGAACAGACATTTCTCAAAGGAAGACATTTACATGGCCAACAAACACAAGGAAAAACCTCATCACTGACATCAGAGAAATGCAAATAAAAACCACAGTGAGTTACCATCCCACACCAGTCAGAATGACAATTATTAAAAAGTCAAGAAACAATATATGCTGGTGAGGATGTGGAGAAATAGGAATGCTTTTACAATGGTGGTGGGAATGTAAATCAATTCAACCATTGCGGAAGACAGTATGGTGATTCCTCAAGGATCTAGAACCAGAAATACTATTTGATCCAGCAATCCCATTAGTGGGTACATACCCAAAGGAATATAAATTGTTCTACCATAAAAATATATGCACACATATGTTTATTGCAGCACTATTTAGAATACCAAAGACATGGAACCAACCCAAATACCGATCAATGATAGAGTGGATAAAGAAAATGTGCTACACATACAAAATGGAAAACAATGCACCCATGAAAATGAATGAGATAACATCCTTTGCAGGGACATAGATGAGGCTGGAAGCCATCATCCTCAGCAAATTAACACAAGAACAGAAAACCAAACACTACATGTTTTCATTCATAAGTGGGAGCTGAACGTTGAGAACACATGGACACAGGGAGGGAAACCACACATATCAGGGCCTGGGGGTTAAGGGGTCTGGGGAGGAATCTTACAGGATTGGGCAATAGGTGCAGCAAACTACCATGGCACATGTATACCTGTGTAACAAACCTGCACATTCTGCCCATGTATCTCTTTTTTTTTTTTTTTTAAAAAAAAGAAGAAATAAAGAAAAAAAGAGAGAAAGAAATAAAAGACATCCAAATAGGAAAAAAGAAGTCAAACTACCTCTCTTCACTGAAGATATTATTCTATACCTAGAAAACTCTAAAGACCCCACTGAAAGGCTCCTAGAACTGGTACACAATTTCAGTAAAATTTCAAGACACAAAACTAATATATAAAAATCAGTACCATTTATATATATATATATATCAATAACATCCAAGCTTAGAGACAAATCAAGCACATAATATCATTTACAATAGTCCAAAAAAGTAAAAAATACACACAGAAAAACCCAGGAATACATCTAACCAGGGAGGTAAAAGATCTCCGTAAGGAGGTCTACAAAACACTGCTAAAGAAATCAGAGATGACAAAACAAATCGAAATTGTTCCATACTCATGGATTGGAAGAAACAGTACTATTAAAATGGTCATACTACCCAAAACAATTTAGAGATTCAATGCTATTCCTACCAAGCTACCAAGATTATTTTTCACAGAATTAGAAAAAAAGTTATCCTAAAATTCATATGGAACCAAAAAAGAACTAGAATAGCCAAGCAATTCTAAGAAAAAAACAAAACAAACCATCATATTGCCTGTCTTCAAATTATATGACAAGGCTACAGTAAACAGAACAGCAAAGTACAAAAGCAGACACACAAACAAATGGAACAGGTTAGAGAACCCAGAAATAAAGGTGTGCACCTACAACTATCTCATCTTCAAAAGGCTGACAAAAATAAGCAATGGGGAAAGGACATGCTGTTCAATAAACGGTGCTTGAATAATTGGTTATTCATATGCAGCAGAATGAAACCGAACCCCTATCTATCACCATATACAAAAATTAACACAAGAGAGATTAAGGACTTAACTGTAATAAGACTTCACACTATAAAAGTCCTATACAAGATCTAGAAAATATCCTTCTCAACATCAGTCTTCACAAATAATTTATGGTTAAGTCCTCAGAAGCAATTGCAACAAAAACAAAAATTGATGAGTGAGACCAGCTCAAACTAAAGAGCTTCTGCACAGCAAGGAAAGCATCAACCAAGTTAACAGATAACCAACATAGCAAGAGAAAATATTCACAAACTATGCATCTGACAAAGGCCTAGTATCCAGAATCTATTAAAATCTTAAGTAAATCATCAAGCAAAAAATAACCAACCCCATCAAAAAGTGGGCAAAGGGCATGAATAGGTGCTTTTAAAAGAAAACATACAAGCAGCCAACAAAGATGAAAAAAATATTGATCATTGCTAATCATCAGAGAAGTGCACTTCAACAATGAGATACCATTTCACAACAGTCAGTACGGCTATTATCCAAAAGTCAAAAATTAAGTGTTGGTGGGGCTGCAGAGAAATGGGAATGCTTATATACTTTTGGTGGGAATGCAAATTCATTTAGCCACTGTGGAGAGCAGTTTGGCAATTTCTCAAAGAGCAATCTCATTACTGGGTATATACCCAAAGGAAAATAAATTGTTCTACCAAAAAGGCACATGTATCCTTATGTTTATTGTAGCAGTATTCACAATAGTTGAGACATAGAATTCACTTAGGTGCTCACTGGTAGTGGATTAAATAAAGAAAATGTTGACTTGGTGCAGTGGCTTATCCCTATAATCCTAAGACTTTGTGAAGCCAAGTCAGAAGAATCATCTAAGGCAAGGAATTGGAGATCAACCTGGACAATATAAGAAGTCTCTATGAAAAAAAATTTTTTTAAAAGAGTCAGGTGTAGTGGCATGTGTCTGTAGTTCCAGCTACTCAGGAAGCTGAAGCAGGAAGATCACTTGAACCCAGGCGTTAGGCCACAGTGAGCTAACTAATGTGTCACTGCATTCCACCATGGGTGACTTAATTATCATTTGTAGATTACTATATCTAACATATAGCAGAAGACGTGTTCTTCTCAAGTGGAATTGGGACATTCACCAAGGCAAATCATATGCTGAGCTATATTCCCAGCACTTTGGGAGGGCAAGGTGAGTGAATCACGAGGTCAGGAGATTGGGACCAACCTGGCTAACATGGTGAAATCACATCTCTACTAAAAATACAAAAATTAGCCAGGTGTAGTAGCGTGTGCCTGTAGTCTCAGCTACTTGGGAGGCTGAGGCAGGAGAATCACTTGAACACAAGAGGTGGGGATTGCAGTGAGCCAAGATCGCACCACTGCACTCTAGCCTGGGCAACAGAGCAATACTCTGTCTCAAAACAACACAAAACAAAACAAACAAAAGAATTCTCAATAAATTTTAAAGAATCATAATCATAAAGGGTATATTATTTGATCATGACAGTATTAAATCAGAAATGAATAAGATGTCTAAAAAATCCCCAAACATTTAGAATTTAAACAAAATGCTTGTAAATAACTCAGGAGTTAAAGAGAACACCACAGGGAAAACTTTAAAAGATATTTTGAACTAAATAGTATAAAAAACAACATGTTGAAATTTGTGAAGTGCAACTGAAATAGTACTCACAAAGAAATTTATAACTTAAAGGCTTATGTTAGTAAAGGAGAAAGAACACAATGATCTATGCTTCTACACTGAGGAACTTTAGAAAGAGTAGCAAACTGAGCACAAAAGTAGTAGAAGAGAGAAAATAATAATGTGCCAGTAAAGATTAATGAAATATAAAAATTAGAAAAAAACCACAAAAGTCAAAATTTTTTCTTTGAAAAATAGTAATAAAATGGAAAGCCTCTTAGTAAGAGTTTTCAAAAAATAAACACAGAAAGCATAAATTCTGAATGCCATAAATAAAAGGATATCACTACTTGTACTATAGACATTAAAAAGAAAACAAGTAAAAAGTGAACTATTTGTGTCAATAAACTTGTCAATGTATATTAATTATATAAATTATTTGGAAAAAACTTGCAAAACCTAGTACAACAAGAAATGAAGACTATAAGTAGTCCTATACTTATTAAATAAATTAGTAATAAAAAATCCCCACAAAGAAAATTCTATTCCACAATGGTTTCACAGGTGAATTATATTAAACATTTAAGAAATAAATTATACCAACTTTATATCATTCTTTTAAAAAGGGAGGTGATAATATGCCACAACTCATTTTTATAAGCCCTGTATAATGTTTACATCAGGACACAGACACTCAAGAAAAGAATATTAGATGCTGGTATCTCTCATGAACATAGACTCAATAATAATAAAATATTAGTAAATAGAATATAGAACTACATAAAAATGTGTGTCATGAACAAGTGGTATTTATCTCAAGAATTCAAGATTATTCTAATCTATAAAAATCAAATGTGATTAAAAAAAGAAACAATACCAGAGTAACAGATTAAAGGAAAATAATTATAACAGTTACAGAAAAAATACTGATACAATTTGTTACCCATTCATATTAAAAATACAACTAAGAAGCAAATTTCTCAACATTATAACAAACATGTCAGGAGGACCTACACTAAAAAGATTAACTTTAAAATATAGAAAACCTCCTTAATGCCAGGAAAATACAAGAATATTCATCCTTATCACTTCTATTCAATGTTGTATTGGAAGGCCTAGCCATTTCAATTAGGCAAGAGAAAGAAATACAAAAGCATAACAGAAAAAAATAGAATTTCCTTTAATTGGTACAGTTGAACTGAATATATTATGTAAAAACATCCTAATTCATAACAAAGTTTTGATTGGAACACAGTGAGGAAAGGATAATCTCATCAATAAATTATCCTTAATCAACTGAATAATACATGCAAAAATTAGCTTTGGCACTTTCCTCACATCATACATAAAAGTCAACACCACCTGGACATGGTGGCTTATGCCTGTAACCCCAGAACTTCAAGAGGCTGAGGTGGGTGGATCACCTGAGATTAGGAGTTTGAGACCAGCCTGGTCAACATGGTGAAACCCTGTCTCTACTAAAAATACAAAAAAAAAAAAAAAAAAAAGAAAAAGAAAATTAGCTGAGCATGGTGTGAGCACATGTAATCCCAGCTATTTGGGAGGCTGAAGCAGGAGAATTGCTTGAACCTGGGAGGTGGAGGTTGCAATGAGCCGAGATCGTATCACTCCACTCCGGGCTGGGCATCAGGGAGAGACTCTGACTCAAAAAAAAAAAAAAAAAAAAGTCAACACCACTTGGATTCTAAATATGAATATTAAAAGTTAAAAAAATAAAGCATTTAGAAGGTAAGTAACATAGGACACTATCTTCATGATCTTGGGTTCAGCAAAGAAAACATAATTAGAAGAACTTGATGATAAATGGAAGACTGAAAAACTGAAGTCACTAAAAATGCACAATTTCTGCTCATCAAAAGAAGCCATTAAAAAATGAAAAGTCAAGTCAGAGAGGAAAACTACCTTTAAAAGAAGCTTTAAAACACATATTTTTTTCCTTTCAACTTTTATTTCATGTTCAGGGGGTACGTGCATAGGTTTGTTACATGGGTAAATTGTGTGTTGTGGGTGTTTAGTGTGCAGATTTCATCACCCAGGTAATAAGCATAAGAGTGTTTTTTTTTTTTTAAATTCTCACCCTCCTCTCACACTACCCTCATTTAGGCCCTGGTTTCTATTGTTCCCTTCTTTGTGCCCATGTGTACTCAATGTTTAGCTCCCACTTATGAATGAGAACATGTGGTATTTGGTTTTCTGCTCCTGCATTAATTTGCTTAGGATGATGGCCTCCAGCCTCATCTGTGTTGCTGCAAAAGACATAATCTCATTCTTTCTTATGGCTGCATAGTATTCCACGGTGTATATATACCACATTTTATTTATCCAGTCCATCACTAATGGGCATTTAGGTTGGTTTCACGTCATTGCTATTGGGAATAGTGCTGCAATGAACAGGTATGTGTGTGTGTGTTTATGGTAGAACAATTTATACTACTTGGAATACATATATCTAGTAATGGGATTTCTGGTTTGAATGGTAGTTCTATTTTTAGTTCTTTGAGAAACCTCCAGTTTTTCCACAGTGACTGAACTAATTTACATTCCCATCAGCAGCTTATAAGCATTCCCTTTTCTCTGCAACGTCATTAGCAATTTATTTTTTGACTTTTTAATAATAGCCATTCTGGCTAGTGTGAGATAGTATCTCACTGCAGTTTTTTTTAATCCTCTACTGATTAGCAACATTGAGCATTTTTTTCATATGCTTATTGGCCATCTGTATATCTTCCTTTGAGAAGTGTTTGTTCATGTTCTTTGCCCATTTTTAATGGGGTTATTTGCTTTTTACTTGTTAATTGACTTAATTTCCTTATAGATTCTGGATACAAGGCCTTTGTTGGATGCATTTCATGCTCATGAATAGGAAGAATCAATATTGTCCAAAATGATCATACTATCCAAAGAAATTTACAGATTCAATATCATTCCTATGAAACTACCAAGAACATTTTTCACATAATTGGGAGGGGGGGGAACTATTCTAAAATTCACATGGAACCAGAAAGAACCTGAAAAGCAAAGGCAATCCTAAACATAAACAACAAATCCAGAGGCATCACACTACTTGACTTCAAACTAAACTACCAGGCTAAAGTAAACAAAACAGCATGGTACTGGTACAAAAACAGACACATAGACCAATGGAACAGGTTAGAGAACACAGAAATAGGGTTGCACATCTACAACCATCTGATCTTTAACTACATCAACAAAAGCGATTGGGAAAGAACTACCTATGCAATAAATAGTGCTGGGATAACAGGCTAGCCATATGCCAAAGATTGAACCTGGCCCACTTCATTATACCTTATACAAAAATCAACTCAACATAAATTAAACACTTAAACAATAGGCTGGGCATGGTGGCTCATGCCTGTAATCCCAGCACTTTGGGAGGCCAAGGTGGGCAGATCACCTGAGGTCTGGAGTTCAAGACCAACCTGACCAACATGGAGAAACCCCATTTCTACTAAAATACAAAATTAGCTGCCCATGGTGGCGCATGTCTATAATCCCAGACATTGGGAGGCTGAGTCAGGAGAATCGCTTGAACCTGGAAGCGGGAGGTTGCAGTGAGCCAAGATCACACCATTGCAATCCAGCCTGGGTAACAAACCTAGGAAATACCATTCTGGACATTGCCCTTGACAAAGATTTTATGACAAGGATGACCAAAAGAAATTGCAACAAGAACAAAAATTGACAAATGGAGCCAAATTAAACTAGACTTCTGCACAGCACAAAAAAAAAAAGAAAGAAAGAAAGAAAGAAAAAAAAAAGAAAAAGAAACAATCAACAGGGTAAACTGACAACCTACAGAACAGGAGAAAATATCTGCAAACTAAAATGTGTATTTTGGCCTGGTGTCCAAAATGTATAAAAAACTCTTACAAGTCAACAAGGAAAAAAAAAACTCACATAACTCCAAACAGATAACCCCAGGTAAAACCTTTTCTTATGGGAATAAAAACAGACACTTTCAAAAAGATAAGATCCAAAGGACCAATGAAGAATAGAAACCCTGACAATATCAAATATTGCAAAGATGTAGACAACCTGGAATTCTCCTACAATGTTAAATGTAAAATTGGTTTAATCCTGTAGGAAACTCTTTGGCAGTAACTTTGAAAGCTGAATGTTCACAGATCCTATGATGTATCGATTTCACTCCAAGATATATACTAATAGAGATACAAAGACACAGGCAAAGGTGCTCCTAGCCAGTGTCTGGACAAGCTGAAGTAAGAGAGGTACCCAGGGCTCAATATCTAAGGAGTTACTACTCACTTTCAGCTTCATATACATGCCGTTATCATCCTGAGAGCGAGTGCTTTCTTCTGTTGCATCTCAGGTACCTCTCTTGACTCATCATAGTTTCAGTCCTGCTCCTGGCAGCAATATTCATATAATAGCCAAAACACCCAAACAGCTATCATTTGTATAATAGATATGTATACTATATAATATTTGTAAAGTTTACTATACAGCAATAAAAAGAATGAACTGCTAACAAGCAAACTACATGTATCAATCTCATAAACAGAATGTTGAATGTAAGAAGCTTGCTACAAAATAGTATAATTCCATTCATATAAATTTCAAAAACAGGTAAAACTAATCACTTGTGAGAAAGATCAGAATACTCACTAGTTTTGAAGGAATAATGATTATTAGGGTGCCCCAGGGAGGCTTCTGGAGTCCTGGCGAAAGTCTATATATTGATCAAGGTAGAAGTTACATTGATCATATATCCAGGATCAATGGATATTTACCAAGTATACATAAATCCAGGTGACAGTATATATACTTGGTAAATATCCATTGAGAGGAATATGATCATTACATATGAAATTATATATCACTTATGATTTGCTCACTTCTCTATGTGTGATTCTACTAACAAATATACATTTAAAAAACAAGGACAGAAACATAAACATCGAATTCTGGATACTGATATATGGAGGAAAAGGAAGGTGAAGAATGTAATAGGTGAGGGACAACAGGGGAATTTCTCTATCTCTGTAATGTTTCTTTTATTTGAAATAATATTGAAACAAATATGGCAAAACTATAGAATTTGATAGTGGTAGGTGATGGCTATCGAGTTAATTGTTTTTCTCTGTACATTTCTTTTTCACTGTTTCATACCTTTAGAAAACCAACATGAGTTATCTGGAGCTGGGATACGATCCAAGAGGACAGTACAACCCACAAAACTATTAACACCTGTTGCAAAATGCAATAAAGCTTTGCTTTCCCAAGTAGGCTTCTCATTCTGCTCCACACCAAGGTAAAATATGATATTTGCAGTAAGCCCTTCTATTTCATTGGAGAAAATCAGGCAAACAGAGGAGAACTCATTTTTGCCCTCCTTTAACATTACAAGATTTGAAACTGAAGCTTCAGAAAGAATATCCTGCCCACTGTATCTGTCAAAGTCTGATGTTTCTTGAAAAATAAATGACAAGTGGTTCTGTTCACCTCTCACGGATCTCAAATCAGTGAGAAAAGATAATAAATTGTTAACTTTACCCTTGGGAAGATGTCTGTGTTACAAACCTACAACCATAGATACCTGTGCTCTTTTAAGCACCTTTCACCTTTTAAGCACAAATTTATAAGAAACTACTATAAATTGGACTTTTCACTGTGTTTCAGTTAGCCCTCTGCTTACCTACATTTCAAAAATGGCTTCCTTTCATGTATTAGAAATAAACTAGCTAGAAAAATTTCACCACCCCATATGTATATCACTGTATAGAGTACAAGACCCCTCTGTCATTCCTGTGGTCAAGACAGAACCAGCTGGACAGCTTTCATATGGATGCAAATTAGCCTGAGGTTCTGCATCCAATCTGTGACAGGCTCTCTATACACTGGCTTCTGACCTCAATTTACTCATATTGTCTCCTAGTTCTGGGCTCAGTTAAAAGGGAGAACAGTGGCAAGGACATCAGGGATGAATACAAGGGGACATGGTAACAAACTGACCATATGAAAAGACCAAGGTAGGTTTGATATAGTGGAAAAATCAATGGGCTTAAGAGTCAGAAACTCTGCATTCAAATTTTGACTTCCTGGGCTGATCAACCGTGAGCAAGTCATTTTAACCTCTCTGAGTCTCCTTTCTGCAAAATGAACAAGGTATTACCTCTCTCTGGAGTTCTGTGTAGTTTACATGCTGAGAAAAGTTGAGAATATTACATGGGAATAAGGCATTAAGGGAAAATGCCTATTATTGGCTCACCTACCAACATAAGCCTTGAAAATACTATCCAATCTATCTTTGTCAAGTATCATTCTTTTCCCACACATTCATGAGTCATAGATATATATATTGGTTTCATTTCTTCCATCTCCTCTACAACTTCTCAACAGGCCATTAGTTATCCTTATAACACACTATGAAGTGACAAGGTACTTGAGCTGTTGCACTTCTTGGCTGCTCTTTTCAGTTTTGATGTGTCTGAAATGCTTTCTTTAGGTTAAAATTAAAAATGTACCATTTACAAGCAGATCACTAGATGATAGGCACTTTTCAAATGACAAGTTAACCAGACTTGTTAACCAAGTCATGCTGTTTATTGGGATGGGGTTGAGAAGGGTCAAAGTTTTGAATAGAAGTAATTATGAGCCATGAGTAAGGAAACCTTTCCTAGCTCTAAATAGTCCTACAGATTTGTCAGACTGCATGCTTTGCAACAAATTGCAATAAAATTGCTAAACTTTGTATTAGCTTTATCTTACATGGTAAAAGCATTTGCAACTAACAGGCTTCATCCAGTTTGAAGGGATCTTTTTAAATTTTTATGTTTTTAGTTATTATAGATACATATTAGTTGTGCAAATTTATGAGGTGTATGTGATATTTTGAGACAAGTACACAATATTTAAAAATCAAATCCTAGGAATTGGGATGTGTATTGCCACAAGCATTTATCTTTTTTTTTGTATTAGGAACATTCCAATTCTACTCTTTTTGTTATTTTGAAATATATAGTAAGTTATTGTTAACTATAGTCACCCTGTTGGTGCTACCAAACACCAGATATTATTATTTCTTGTATCTAATGTATAATTTTGTATCCATTAAAAATATGTTTGTGTTAAAAATGAGATTTTTATTTTCCCCCAGCTCATATTTCTACTGACTTTCAGCTTGAGCTTCCTCTCTTCACAAAATAGGAATGATGAGGTACTCACTATTCTTCTTTTATTCAATCCTTACAAAGGGAAGAGGAGTCACTGATCTGATTTTTCAGAGCATCACATTTCAATGGTGGGCATCGTCACTAATTTGGCTATGTCATCTCCCGTACTCCTTTATGAAACAGAGTCATCGTCCGTGTAGTTTGAGGAATAATTCACATTAGACCAACACTGAAGGCCTGGTTTACTTCAATTCAGAGGAGAAGGAAACAGCATGATCCAATTCAGCCTCAGTCCTAAGCCTTGTCTTCCAATCAGTTTTACAAAACATCCTTGCATTTGAGTTACAGGGCAATTTTTTTTTAAAACAGAGTTTTGCTCTTATTGCCCCAGGCTGAAGTGCAATGGTGCCATCTTGGCTCACTGCAACCACCGCCTCCTGGGTTCAAGCGATTCTACAGCCTCAGGCTCCCAAGTAGCTGGGATTATAGGCACCCTGCCACCACATCTGGCTAATGTTTGTATCTTTAGTAGAGACGGGGTTTCACCATGTTGGCCAGGCTGGTCTGGAACTCCTGACATCAGGTGATCCACCCACCTCGGCCTCCCAAAGTGCTGGGATTGCAGATATGAGTTCCCTACCCGCCAGGGCAATTCTTTGATATTAGTCTAGAAATCTTGTATATGTGCTCATCAGAGAGGCCTCTAAGAAGAGAGTGACTAGAAGAGTCAGATTCTGCTTCCTTGAAGCCCTAACAATGTTCACATCTTATAGCTTCAAGTTAGGATAATGAGCTTGAAGCCATGCCCTATAATTTGGAAAAAAAAAAAAAAAAAAAAAAAAAAAGAGGAAGGTTCATGCAACTCAAACTCTCAGACCGATCCCACTTTGTACTGGGTAATGTCCTAGGATAACGCAGTATTAGCACTTCATCAAATTTAGTTATCCTCAAAAAGTACCTCTTGCTGAAAAGGTTAATGCCAGTTTTCAGTTAGCATGAATACACTCTCCTGCCAGGTGCTGTGGTCTGTAACTAGGTATAATAAGTCTTTCCTAGCAGCCCCAATATCCCCTTCTGATGAAATCACGGAATGTAATGAAACTGCTATTAGTTTGGGCCAAAGCCCAGAGTCACAAGGCAGAATTCAGTACCAGCTTACAGTTAAGGATCAGAAATGAGGCAACAGCCACGATCAACCAGCTGAGGAATAACCTCTGACCCACCATCAGAAAGTCATAAGGGTTTGATCAATGTAAAACATTTCAGGGTAAAAGGAAACTGCACTCAGTGAGTGTTGGGGTAGAAATGGAGACTGCTGGAAATTTCTCTCCCTCTTGCACTGGAAAGACATCTGAAAGGAGAATCTGCGGCCTGAGGTCAGTGTGATTACCATTGTCAAGTTATACTCAAATATTCTAGGTGGGAAGACATTTCTTGACATTTTGTTATACAGCAGGATATTCAAAAAAGAGAATGAGGAATAATCATATGTTTAAGGATCCTTTACTCTCTCCCTCTCCATATGGAAAAAAGAACTGATTTCCATAAAAGGTGTTGCTCTGATATTCTGGCAAGATGTCAATTATACTGTTGTCTTAGTTCGAGAGACAGTTGATCATAACATCTGCACTTCCTTCATGCAAATTTGTGAGTTTCCAACAGTGTTTTCACACTCCTCAACATTCTCTTGCTACAAATGGGCAGTGCCTAAGAATCTTCTGTGAAATTCTAGTTGTTGGAGATGCTTTTTTCTCTTTTAGAGAAGGTGAGAATTTGAAATAGTCAAACATAATTTTTAAAAATAAAATAACAACCCCCTCCTGGAGATTCACAAGGCATATTCACAAGGCATATTAATATATCAACGGTCTAACAAAAACTCAAGCAGAAAGAAAAAGAATTCACAAAATGCCTCTGATTAACATTTTCGTAACCGTAGTATTTTCTGAAACCTGAGTGCCCATAAATTTTTCTTGTCTGTTTAACAGTTGTTAGCATTCTGATCACTGAACTCAGATTCCGAGGGGCATATTTTGGAAAACTCTGTAGTGCAAATGTATGTGCACAAGGAGATTGGAAGTAGGTAAAGATGACTTGACTCTCATTTCTTATTCAAATTCTAATGACAGGGAAAACTGAAAAAGAAAAAAGTGTCTCTTCTACAGGCACACCAGAATAAAAAGTGTCCCTTCTACAGTCACACCTGAATAGTTCAAATTACTGCCAATATGTATGAATTACTATATAAGTGAGTTACCAAAACATACCAGAAATTAGTAAGCTACAGCACTATAAAGCTAGCTGAAGCAGACTGCACTGATTATAATCAAACCATTTGCTGTCTGAATCCCATACGTGCAAGAAAACAAATCCTTTTTGCATCACTCAGGCCCACTAGAAAGACCCCACTGTGTCTTGCTTGAAGGTAATCTCAGTGGTAGCCCTTCCTGAAGGATCACTGGCCTACCTTTTCACTACCTTTTCAAGTTATCTTTCAGCTGGGCCCTTCTGGCCTCTGGGCCTGATGTCCCCAGGATTAACTACAAGCGGAGTGAAAACTGCAGGGATTCAGGGAAAAGCAAGACCTATTAAAGTTAGACATGACTGCATTAAAAAATCAACCCAGTACTTAAAGGTATGATTTAGTACAACAATGATTTAGTATTGCCCATGGTTTTGAGGGTTGTTAGTCTCAGCTCTGTGATTCTTCTGCTCCATGTTATGTAGCTGAAGTCATTTATGTGGATGTATTCAAGTAGGCTCAACTGGAACTGGAACACTTAAGGTAACCATCTATCATTATGAGGGTCCCTCATATCACATGGCCTCTCATCATTCTACAGCCTAGATTGGACTTCATCACAGCATTGCAACTGGGCACCAACAGAAGGTAAGTCGGAGCTTCTGGCTGTTGTAAGAGGCCTCTGCTCAGAAATCCCAGGATATCACCTGTGATGCATTTCACTGGTCAAGACAAGTCACCAGGCCAGGCCAGATTTCACTCTTTGTGGGAGAAGCAGCATGTACCTAAAGACAGGAGGGTTGTAGGTAGCTAAATTTGGAAACCAATTACCACAACACCCAACGCTTCACATTCTACAGCTTCAGTTGGTGGGAAACAGTCAAAACTCAACACCATTTCTGGCAAAGAGGGCCTATCTAAGCACATTCAAAACTTGACCCTTTTCATCTAAACCAATGTGATCTTTTACACACATGAAGGAAAATCATTACAAACCTCTCCTGGGTTCAGCTGAAACAAGTAAAATGAACACCTAAATCAATTGAAACTCTCAGCTTTTAGGAGGTGACTACTATAATTTATTTTGGATTAATATTAAGTTCCTTTATGGAAAAATTGGGCTTCCTGGCTACTCAATAAATTATAAATTAAGCTTTTGATTCTGTTCATGTTTTAATTCCTAATACTCGTCATGTGGAGTAAGCAAGCATCCTCCTTACCAACAGTCCAACTGATCTCTGAGGCTAGATTTACCATATCCAGAGAAGAAAAGCTAAATATGTATTTAATAGTATTATCACCTTCTCTTAAAGAAGCCAGCTCTTCTTTTTTTCCACATTCACCATTTGAAGCATAAGAAAGAGATGAGTGGGCTAGGCAGCTGCCTATGTAGTAGATTTTGTGGTATGCTAAAAGGAGACCCTGCCCAAAAATAATCACAGCTGCCGTGACACGATGCCTGAAATTCCACTATTCTTTTTATTCACTTATGATCCTGACTCTTCTGGGACTCAAGGGTAGAATACAAAGATCCCAGGATATAGGAACACATGGGGTTGCCATCATCCATTAGCTTCCTGGCCCAGGGGGAAGAGCTAAGCCAGGGATTTTGGACAATAAGGCACTACCAGGCAGGGTTGGGGGCCTGTGGTTTGGTATATCGCTGAAGACCAGAAAGGCAGGTGTGTGTCCCATAGTCTTCTATATGTGTTTGGAGATGGGAGCACACCAAGAGACGGACACAGAGACAAGGCACACCCCTCCAATTTCACAATGCCCTGAAGGGTATTCCTTTGGGTGGAGGAAAGAAAGGGCCACAGGAGAGGGAGACAGAGAAGGGCCAAAGGATACATTCTGAGTACATCCTCCAAAACGTGTGATTCAAAAATGCTTCAAAAGGGGACATTGTGTCATCATGATGGTTAAGACCATGACGAAAAGGCATAAAATAAGCAGGTGCATAAAGAGAGTTAAAAGAGCAATTTTCAAATTAAGCTTTACCTACTCATGAATGGTGCTGAAAAGACTGTAAACCAAAATAGCTAATGTTTATATTACACTTCCTATGAGTCAGATTATTTTTTGAGAACTTTTTATATACTAGTTCATCACATAGCCTGTGATACAGGTGCTCTTACTCCCATTTTAGAGATGGAGAAAGTGGGACCATGAAGGTAGACTAAGTGGTTTATTGTCTCACAGTAAATATGCAGTAAAGCCAGGACTTGAACTCAGGCAATCTGACAGCTGGAATTCAGAGCCTTTTACTGTTTATCAATACATTGTGAAGCTTTCCAGAGACCATCACATTCATAAATGCTTATGGATGCAGAGAACATGTTAAACAAATAAGAAACTGCTTTGCAGTACTGGCTTCTTAGAAGGGAAATTTTGAGACCAGAGTTAGTTATTCTTTTATTGAATACTAGTATTGTTAGAATTTTTATCATGTGTGCCTTATACTTATAAAACAAGAAGTAGTATTTAATATATTTCCTTCAAAAACAATATATGGAAACTATTTTTCTAATGTTTAGTCAAAGTGACCCAAAATGTGCAGTTAATCAGGCAGTAATGAGAAACTTCCCCAAAAACAAATATCCTTCTCTAAGAAACACTGTTTCTTCTCTCATTTTCTGAAACCAAAGGCTATGTTACAAAGTCAAGCTGCCTCAAGCCTGGACGTACTTATGGCACCCCAGAGCACTTCAAGAGGTGGGGTTCTGGCAAAAGCCAGAATGATATACTAAGGGCCAAGGGCCAGCTCTGAAAATACCTCTATTTCTTTGTTAGATATTTGGTTAACATCAGAGGAAATTATTAATGCCAGATAACGACAAATAACAGAGATAATAATTAATCTTCATCTATCTACGCTATGACTCCTTTCTTCCCCCAGCCAACATCATCAGCATACACATTTTCCTCCTTGAATGGTAAGGAGTTAAGGGCAGCATTTTGCTCAGGTTAGAGAACTCAATACTACAAGTAAAATCACTTTCACAGATTGCCATCATTAGATCTTGTCACTTAGACTATTTTAATAGAAACTGAATGTTATATTGTAGCCACAAGGCCAAGTATGGCAAATACGCTATAATTAATCTCTATCAGTAAATGGTTAATATTCGCAAGGACCAAGTCAGAAGACTGGGAGGCTTACTTACTGAAAAGAAACTGATATCCTTTATTTAAACCCAGTGAGAGAACTTCCTGCTCTATATTATGGCTTTGAGTAAATGGAAATGAGTCATAGGTTAGGGATGAGAAGTACAGTTTTCAAGAGGTAACACTAAAGATGCAATTTATTCGGAGGAAGTAAACACATCTCCATTTCCTGCATATTCTATTCCCCTAGTAGTTCTTAACCCTGCACAGTACCAGGCTTCTCTCACTAAGAGGCAATTGGGAAATGCATGAGAAAATTTCTTTAATGGTCATGACTGAGAGGCACTACTGGCATTTAATGAATGGCAGCCAGTGATTTTAAATGTCCTGCACAATGGAGAATTTTCCTGATACATCACCAAGAGCATTCCTATTGCATAATACAATATTAGGCAGCTGGCGCACCTTAACTCAGTGCCTCTAGTTTCTGAACCTGCAGAGCTATTTACCTAGAGTGTCCAAATTAATCCTCTTTGTTGGAAAGTCATGATTTCCTACTCATTTTTCAATTAAGAGGAAAGGCTATAATTCAACTATACCTTGTCCAACTGAATGGGATCAAAGAGACTACTTAAGTGATATGCATATCTGATAGACAGAGAATAATAGAAGAAAAATTCTTGGTAAACACCAGTAAGTCCCTGTGGAATTCTGTGACACAGAGGACAACAAGTAGCTGGATTTGGAAAAGAGGTAATGGATGAATGGAAACAAAGACATCAACAAAAGTAGCTATCATATGTCTTTTCTTCCCTTCTTGATTTTCTCTGCCAATAGTTATTTCGTGACCACTATCTACAGGCATTGTATGAGGCACTGTGAAACGAAGATGAGCAATAAGTGACATAGTTTCTACTCATGGTTTATGCATTCTATTGAGGGAGACTAAGAATAAAATCACACAAATTTTAAGCTGTTCGATGAGGACCACTGATTCATCCGTGGTTGCCAGCCCCATTACCCCTAGATGCAACAGCACCAAATAATTAATACTAGCACCATAAAATTCCTGAGTTCCATTATCAACAAGTTAGTTAGACCAGTTACAAAACTTCTACAGACTCGTTTTTCCTAGGCATGCAAACATACATTGCTTTGGATAGCAATGTAGACTCTTAAGTCATTGGGGCAAAACCTTGTAGATTTTTCACAACAGTCAGGGAACTTGAACATGACTTGTTGCAACTCAGTATGAGTCACCACGGATGAGTAAACCTATTTCCAAATACAGTCTAAATGACCCTCTTTCATAAGAGGCCACAGAGCTTTTAACAACACAGGTGGTCTTGAGATTCCTTGTGAGGCTTTTAAGAGCACTCCTTGTCATTAATTCCTCAAATGCTTAGAGAATCCAAATTCTAGTGCCTGTTTCATGTAAAAGCCCAAGAATATAAAGATGAGTAAGAAACAGCTCTTTTCTTCAGGGGGCTCAGGCTGTAGAAGAAAGTATGATCATACAATGTGATGAGTGCATATGAACACAATGGCCAAGTCTCATGGAACACCAGAGGAAGGGATTATTTACTCCTGCATCATGTTCTGAGGTAACTCTCTGGTTCTGAAGGAGAATGACTGCAGATAGAGAGCTTAATTCTTAGTCTTTCCTGATACACTGTTTCACGTGGTTTGCTTTGCATAGCTATGTCTACACCAAAAGGTCTAGCTTTTTGTTGAGTCTGGATTCTTCAGAATATTTCTTGTCCAAGCCTGAGTATGAAGTGCTATTTTAATAGTAAGATTCAACTCAATTAGTTCAATGAGGATTCTGGAGAATTCTGTGCACATACATGAAGATGAGTGTGACCTTCTGTCTCCGTACCTTATGAACACTGCCTCGACTCCCAGAATCCTCTAACACTCATCCATTTCTCAGTGTAGCTGCTGCTACAGAAAAGTGAGAAGGGGAGTAAGAACACAGTTCTCTCCCTCTGCCTCTGACTTTGCCTAGACACAACTTAGTGCACATAGCCAGGCAACTAGTACACAATCTGCATCAGTTCTCTTCTTTGAGATCAAACTAAAGAAAGGTTACTGTCTCCCAAGCCTAGAGAAGCTGCTTTGTTTACTTTTCAGCATTGGTCTCTATCTGGAAGCAGTATGAAGTCATAGCAAAGGCCTTTTGGTTGCAGGAGGAAAAATCTGAGGAACTCAAGGTTCTATAGGGGCAATAGCAGAAAGAATCCAAAAGAGTAAGCTCTGTCCCCAGAAAACAGAGATCTAAGTGATGAAAATAAGAAGCAGCAAGAGATGTGACTTTTCCCTAGAGACTCAGGCTTTATTTCTCACTTCTCCCACTGTCACCTCATTGTTTTAATATCTGACAGTTCCTGTTTCTGGAGGCAAAGGTAGGTTTGGTTCCACCTGGAAGAAGAGTTACATCGCGTAGCAGTGAGTATCACTTAGGCAAGGTGCAGTAAGTGTCTCACTAACACCCCAAGCTGAAACAGCTCATCTGTTTCTGCCAAACTTTTCCGAAATAATTTCCTTTGAAGCTGAAAATGTCTCTTGTCTTATTTCAGCCCATTTATCTCAACTCTCACGAAAGGCATCAAGCATGGGAGTTAGACTAACACGCATGTTTTCTTTAAAAAATTAGTACAGCAGGTTATCCTAAAGGATTTAGTGTCATTAACACACAACATACATGAAGAGTATGATGAGGAAGATATTTATGTATAAAGTATATCCCCACAAACTTCTAAATAAAGCAATGTCAGGGCAACCACTGCTGGTTGGTGAAAGTTATCCCCAACTCTCATGGAGCAGCACAGTGTAACTGACTCAGCAGAAGTGAGATTTTGGGGGAAAAGGACAGCTTCCCCCTAAATCAGGAAGATATAAGGTTAGTATTAATGGTGTTAGTATTATGACTTAGGGAGCTTAAGAAGGTTAGACACTAAGAACTCACTCTGTACTCTGGTGGGGCTAAGATTACCATGGTCAGAGACCTGGACCAATAAAGCAGAAGCTCACCCTGCTGCCTTCCCTGAGGATATGAATGCAGTGTAGCCCCTCCTCGTGCTCATATCAAAGGCTTGGAAACTTCATCCCAGGGTTTCTGCCTTCTAAATACCTCCCCAGCCAGCTCCCCAAGTCCATCATATGGCCTCTCAGACACTCAGTTAGTAGACCGTTCCAAGAAACTCCCACCCTGACAGCTTTAATCTCATCTCCACATCGCCACCAGTTGTCTTTGACAAAATCAAATCTGATATTGTCATTCTGTAGCTAAAACTTATTTAATGACTTGCTATCACTAGACAGAAAATAATAACTTTCTCTCTAGAGGTGGTAAAAATCTAAACTAATTCGTTTGGCATCCAAGGACTTTGACAACTTACACAGTGTACTTTTCATCTTTACCCCCACACTCCAGTATCATAGCTCTTTCCCCATTCCAGCACACTTCATGCTGCAAGTACTCCAAACTACTCACCCTTGCCCAGATAAGTTCTGTGCTTTCATATACACCAATGCCTTCCCCTAAAACATTTCTTTGCATTGTCTACATCTGGAACTCTTTTTCAAATGTCAATTTGTTTGAAATCCTGGGACAGAAATTTCCATTATTTATGTAGTTACCTCTTTATGCATGTCTGTCCTCTTTACACAATGAATAGGGAATTTTGAATATCCCTCATGTCCCAGTACTGTATTAAAAAATGAGAATACAATAATGAGCAGAAAAATAAGAATCCTAGCTCCCACACTATAGAGCCTACATGAAAGATGCAAAGCTCGTGAGTGTAAACATTGTTAAAAGGACTACAGTAAACAGGCACACGGGATTTGAGAAAAAGTAGTAGGTGTAATTGACATAGGGACGTCAGCAAAAGCTTTTCTAAATTACACATTTTTTAAATTGTACTTTAGGTTCTGGGGTACGTGTGCAGATCAAGCAGGATTGTTGCATAGGTACACATATGGCAATGTGTTTGCTGCCTCCATCCCCCCCCCGTCACCTACATCTGGCATTTCTCCCCATGTTATCCCTCTCTGACCTCTCCACCCCCCTGCTGTCCCTCCCTTGGCCCCCTCCAACAGACCCCAGTGTATGATGCTCCCCTCCCTGTATCCATGTGTTCTCATTGTTCATCACCCACCTATAAGTGAGAACATGTGGTGTATGATTTTCTGTTTTTGTCAATTTGCTGAGAATAATGGTTTCTAGATTCATCCATGTCCCTACAGAGGGAACAAACTAATCCTTTTTTATGGCTTCATAGTATTCCATGGTGTATGTGTGCCACATTTTCCTTGTCCAGTCTATTGTTGATGGGCATTTGGGTTGGTTGCAGGTCTTTGCTATTGTAAATAGTGCTGCTATGAATATACGTGTGCATGTGTCTTTATAATAGAACGATTTATAATCCTTTGGGTATACACCCAGTAATGGGATTGTTGGATCAAATGGAATTTCTATTTCTAGGTCCTTGAGGAAGTGCCACACTGTCTTCCGCAGTGGTTGAACTAGTTTACACTCCCACTAACAGTGTAAAAATGTTCCCATTTCTTCACATCCTCTCCAGCATCTGTTGTCTCCAGATTTTTTAATGATCGCCTAACTGGCATGAGGTGGTATCTCAACGTGGTTTTGGTTTGTATTTCTCTAATAATCAGTGATGATGAGCATTTTTTCATGTTTGTTAGCTTCATGTATGTCTTCTTTTGAAACGTGTCTGTTCATATCGTTCACCCACTTTTGGAGGGGTTTGTTTTTTTCTTATAAATCTGTTTTAGTTCTTTGTAGATTCTGGATATTAGCCCTTTGTCAGATGGGTAGATTGCAAAAGTTTTTTCTGATTCTGTTGGTTTCCAGTTCACTCTAATGATTGTTTCTTTTGCTGTACAGAAGCTCTGGAGTTTAATTACGTCCCATTTGTCTATTTTGGCTTTTGCTGCCAATGCTTTTGGTGTTTTACTCATGAAGTCTTTGCCTATGCCTATGTCCTGAATCGTTTTGCCTAGGTTTTCTTCTAGGGTTTTTATGGTGTTAGGTCTTATGTTTAGATTTTTAATCCATCTGGAGTTACTTTTAGTGTAAGGTGTCAGGAAGGGGTCCAGTTTCTGCTTTCTGCACACTGCTAGCCAGTTTTCCCAACACCATTTATTAAACAGGGAATCCTTTCCCCATTGTTTGTTTTTGTCAGGTTTGTCAAAGATCAGTTGGTTGTTGATGAGGGGCATTGCCTTCAGTGCCTCTGTTTTGTTCCATTGGTCTATATCTCTGTTTTGGTACCGGTACCATGCTGTTTTGATTACTGTAGCTGTGTAGTATACTTCAAAGTCAGGTAGCGTGATGCCTCCAGCTTTGTTCTTTTTGCTTAGGATCGTCTTGGCTATGCAGACTCTCTTATGGTTCCATATGAAGCTTAAGGTAGTTTTTTCCAGTTATGTGAAGAAGGTCATTGGTAGCTTGATGGGGATAGCACTGAATCTATAAATTACTTTGGGTAGTATGGCCATTTTCATGATATTGATTCTTCCTAAACATGAGCATGGAATGTTTCTCCAACTGTTTGTGTCCTCTCTTATTTCCTTGAGCAGTGCTTTGTAGTTCTCCTTGAAGAGGTCCTTTACATCCTTTGTTAGTTGTATTCCTAGGTATTTTATTCTCTTTGTAGCAATTGTGAATGGGAGTTCACTCATGATTTGGCTCACTGTTAGTCTGTTATTGGTTTATAGAAATGCTTGTGATTTCTGCACATTGATTTTGTATCCTGTGACTTTGCTGACGTTGCTTACCAGTTTAACGAGATTGTGGGCTGAGATGATAGGATCTTCTAAATATATAATCATGTCATCTGCAAATAGAGAAAATTTGACTTCCTCTTTTCCTAAACCATCATTCTCAGCAAACTGACACAAGAACACAAAATCAAACACCGCATGTTCTCACTCATAGGTGGGTGTTGAACAATGAGAACACATGGACACAGGAAGAAGAGCACTACACAATGGGGTCTGTTGGGGGGAAATAGGGGAGGGACAGTGGAGGGTGGGGAGTTGGGGGAGATAGCATGGGGAGAAATGCCAGATATAGGTGAAGGGGAGGAAGGCAACAAATCACACTGCCACGTGTGTACCTATGCAACAATACTGTATATTCTTCACATGTACCCCAAAACCTAAAATGCAATAAAAAATAAAATTAAAAATAAAAGAACTTCCAATACTATAGTGAATAGGAGTGGTGAGAGAGAGCATCCTTGTCTAGTGCCAGATTTCAAAGGGAATGCTTCCAGTTTTTGTCTATTCAGTATGATATTGGCTATAGATTTGTCATAAATAGCTTTTATTATTTTGAGATATGTTCCTTCGATACCTAGTTTATGGAAAGTTTTTACCATAAAGGGCTGTTGAATTTTGTTGAAGGCCTTCTCTGCATCTATTGAGATAATCATGTGGTTTTTGTCTTTGGTTCTGTTTATGTGCTGGATTACATTTATAGATTTGGGTATGCTGAACCAGCCTTGCATCTCTGGAATGAAGCCTACTTCTTTGTGATTGATAAGCTTTTTGATGTGCTGTTGCAATTGATTTGCCAGTATTTTATTGAAGATTTTTGCATCTATGTTCATCATGGATATTGGCCTGAAGTTCTCTTTTTTTATTGAGTCTCTGCCAGGTTTTGGTATCAGGATGATGTTGGTCTCATAAAATAATCTGGGAAGGATTCCCTCTTTTTGTATTGTTTGGAATAGTTTCAGAAGGAATGGTACCAGCTCCTCTTTGTACGTCTGGTAGAATTCAGCTGTGAACCCATCTGGACCTGGGCTTTTATTGGTTGGTAGGCTATTAATTGCGGTCTCAACTTCAGCCCTTGTTATTGGTCTGTTCAAGATTTCAACTTCTTTCTGGTTTAGGCTTGGAAGGGTGCAAGTGTCCAGGAATTTATCCATTTCTTCCAGGTTTACTGGTTTATGTGCATACAGTTGTTTGTAGTAATCTCTGATTGTAGTTTGTATTCCTTTGGAATCAGTGGTGATATTACATTTTTTGTTTTTTATTGCATCTATTTGACTCTTCTACCTTTTCTTTTTTATTAATCTGGCTAGTGGTCTATTTTGTTGATCTTTTCAAAAAACCAGCTCCTGGATTTACTGATTTTTTAAAGGATTTTTTGTGTCTCTATCTCCTTCAGTTCTGCTCTGATCTTAGTTATTTCTTGTCTTTTGCTAGCTTTTGAGTTTTTTGATCTTCCTCCTCTAGCTCTTTCAATTTTGATGATAGAGTGTCGATTTTATATCTTTCCTCGCTTCTCATGTGGGAATTCATTGCTATAAATTTCCCTCTAGACACTGTTTTAAATGTGTCTCAGAGATTTTGGTATGTTGTGTCTTCATTCTTGTTGGTTTCAAAGAATATCTTTATTTCTGCCTCCATTTCATTGTTTATCCAGTTGACATTCAGGAGCCAGTTGTTCAATTTCCATGAAGCTGTATGGTTCTGAGTTAGTTTCTTAATTCTGAGTTCTAATTTGATTGCCCTGTGGTCTGAGAGACTGTTTGTTATGATTTCTGTCCCTCTCCACTTGCTGAGGAGTGATTTGCTTCCATTTCTGTGGTCAATTTTAGAGTAGGTGCAATGCAGTGCGGAGAATATATATTCTGTGGATTTGGGGTGGAGATTTCTGTAGATGTCTATTAGGTATACTTGGTCCAGATCTGAGTTCAAGTCGTGGATATCCTTGTTAATTTTCTGTCTTGATCTAATATTGACAGTGCAGTATTAAAGTCTCCCAGTATTATTGTGTGGGAGTCTCTTTGTAGGTCGTTAAAAACTTGCTTTATGTACCTGGTTGCTCCTGTATTGCATGCATATATATTTAGGATCATTAGCTCTTCTTGATGCATTGATCCTTTACCATTATATAATGCCTTTCTTTGTCTCTTTTGATCTTTGTTGGTTTAAAGTCAATTTTATCAGAGACTAGGACTGCAACTCCTGCTCTTTTTTGCTCTCCATTTGCTTGATAAGTCTTTCTTCTTCCCTTTATTTTGAGACTATGTGTGTCCTTGCATGTGAGATGGGTTTCCTGGGTACAGTACACCAATGGGTCTTGACTTTTTATCCAATTTGCCAGTCTGTGTCTTTTGACTGGTGCATTTAGCCCATTTACATTTAAGGTTAACATTGTTATGTGTGAATTTGATCCTACCATTTTGATGCTAGCTGGATGTTTTGCCCATTAGTTGACACATTTTCTTCATCATGTCAATGGTCATTACCATTTGGTACATTTTTGGAGTGGCTGGTACTGGTTGTTCCTTTCCTCGTTTAGTGCTTCTTTCATGAGTTCTTGTAAGGCAGGGATGGTGGTGATGAAATCTCTCAGCAATTGCTTGTTCATAAAGGATTTTATTTCTCCTTCACTTATGAAGCTGAGTTTGGCTGGATATGAATTCAATTTTAGGTTGAAAGTTCTTTTCCTTAAGGATATTGAATATTGGCCCCCACTCTCTTCTGGCTTGTAGGATTTGTGCCCAGAGATCCGCTGTGAGTTTGATGGGCTTCCTTTCGTAGATAACCCTACCATTTTCTCTGGCTGCCCTTAGTGTTTTTTCCTTCATTTCAACCCTGGTTAACATGACGATTATGTGTCTTGGGGTTGCTCTTCTTGAATATCTTTGTGGTGTTCTCTGTATTTCCTGGACTTGTATGGTGGCCTGGC
>PVKP010017515.1:11726-46070 GCA_004027715.1 Plecturocebus donacophilus | reverse complement strand
GTATGACGAATTGCAGGGTCTTTATTGCCGGCGACCACGGAGGACTCATGTCTCTCCAACCCGTGGCCCCGAGTTGAGTGAGAGCTGGGCTTTTATGCTGTATAACACTTCTTTTGGGGGCTGGGGGAGTTTTCGGAGGGGCTGGGGATCTTTACAAGCAGGCAGTTTGTACAGAAGCCAAGGTCAGCAGTTAGAGACAAGGGGCTTTCTTCTCAGGGTCCGTGCGACCCTGAGTGGCGAGTTCTTGAATTCCATTGAAATGAGGCTGGTGTCCGCACCTGGCATTGGCCTGATTAATCATAATGCCTTATCATGTAGCCTGCGAGCCTGCACGTAGCCTGTGAGCCTGAGAAGCCATTACATTTTAGCCTGGCTGAAGCCATTTTCCTTGCCACATCACACAAAGAGAACTTTTTTTTACTACAATATGGCAGAGGTAAAAAAGAGAACTTTGTCAACTGCATCTTTCAATTCTGAACCAACAACGTGAAATGTTATTTTGTCAGCTAAATGTATTTGTAGAGAAAAGTTCTATTTCCCTATACTTCCTTTTTGCTTTTTCAAAGACAGCTCACCCTCATGATTTCTTCCTACCTGGACTCGGGATGGGTGGACTTTCTCAGGTAGACACCATTCTAGAAGGGGCTTGGTGGGGCAACCACCTGAAACACCAGCATTCTCACATTTTCACAGGAGAACACATGTGAGCAAAATTAAGCCAGAGAAGCCTTGCCATGGAAGTGTTAGGGTTCCACCACTACATCTGCTTGAGGGACCTGGCCCCAAGTAAATTTCCAGATGATAGATCATTGGTAGATCTCTAAAAGTATTAAAACATTTTCTACACTTTTGTTTATTCAGACCTAGATCTGTCACTATTGAGAATGACAGAATCTAAACTCAAATTAGCTTAAAGGAAAAGGAGTCAGTTGATCCCAGAATAGAATTACCCAGGCCTGATTGGATCCAAATGATGGCAGCAGCCACTCCAGACAGCCTTCCACTGCCATCCCACCAGCTTCAGCAGGGAAGCGCAGTGGGGGCTGCAGGTTCCATGGAGCTGGTGGCAGCCAGAGACAAGTGAGAGCCCCACCCCTTGCAAGTTGGAGTGGGAGCTCCAGGGTGCCACTGCAGTTGCCCAAACAGTGGCTACAGACCCAGGCCTTCTGCTCCAAGGAGCAGGGAGGAGCCACCCCTGCCCTGCCCAGGAATAGCACTGCAACCTCAGGCATCCCTGTACTGTTAGGGTCCCAGGAAGGCCACCTTGCCCTTGTAGGCTTAGAAGTGCCTGCTCCCACTGTCTGGCTTCTCCCTGCTCTTGGTTCCCACTCTCATCTTGGAGCAAAGTTGGGGCCCAGTCCTAGAACGGCAGCAAGAGGTAGGTAGAATCCTGGGTAGAAACAGTCAGGTCCCCATTGAGGTCCCTCATTCAGGCTAGGAAGGGCCTGAAGGCTGGGGGTCAGGCTGCCAGTCCCACAGATAAAAGTGGGAACTTGTAGTGCCTTTTATAGGTCCACCTATGGCCATCCATGGACCTCCCCTCTGAGGCCCATAAAAGCCCCAGGCTCAGCCAGAGCTGAGCAGATGATGGGACAACCAGGTGCAGAGAGGAGCTACTCACTCCAGTGCCTCCTCTCTGCTCCGAGCTTCAGAGACCTGCAGAGATGTCAGGACTATCAGCTGCAGAGAAGAGCAACCCACTTCAGAGCCTTCTCTCTGCTGGGAGCTGGGAAGACAATGGGATGACTTGCCTGCAAAGAGGAGCAACCCACTCCAAGGCCTCCTCTCTTCTGAGAGCTGCAGAGATGACAGGATGAACTTCCTGCAGAGAGAAGCCTCCCACTACAGGGTCTCCTCTCTGCTAGGAGCTTAACACTAGTCAAGACACCCTAGCTGTGGAAAGGAGCTACCCACTGTGGGTCTCCATGAGCCATTCTATTGCTCAATAAAGCTCTTCTTCATCTTGCTCACCTTCCACTTGTCTGCACACATTCCTAGTCACAAGAACTCAGGACCCACAAAATGGCAGACCTAAAATTGCTGTAACAAAACCAGGGCTGAAACATGCCCCTTGCTTACCATGTTGTGAGTGAAGAGGAGAGAAGAGCTGTGGCCCTTTGGGGAGCCCAGACCTGGGAGCTCCCCAAGCCAGGACTGTGACTCCCTCTTTGGAGCCCTGTGGTTTCTGAAGTCTCCAAACTTCCTGGCACCACTGCATTCCCTGGTGCCAGCTGGGGAAGCTGTTTGTGGTGTGCCTGATCCAGCTGCAGTCCTGCAGAGAGCTAGCATCCATGCCAGCACCTGGAGCTGCGTGCCCCATGGCCATCAGCCAGCATGTCTGACTGCACAGTGGTCAGACCCCCTGCTTGCTCACACACATCCCTCACCACTCTGTGCCTGACTCCAGCCTTCCTTGGAGACATGGGATCCAGGCTGGTAGCATGAGCTGAGTGCAGCCTGCCAGGCTGAGTGGGCAGAATGAGCACAGCAGGCCCTAGCGAAACTCAGGGAAAGGGACCACTGGCCACAGGTTTCCAGTCAGAAAATTGACACCCCGAAGATCCCATAAGACAAAGGCCCAAAAATCATCCTAGGGTCTCTTATGCTTATACTTGCCTCTTCATGGCTTTTCCTCCCATGCCAGTCTTATTCCTTCTTTTTGGACAGATAGCCCACATTAGTCCCCAGCTATCAGCATGAAAGATTACACTCCACAAGGAAAAAGCAGTATCATCTCTTTAGGTCCAATGGGTGGCAGGGGGAAGCCTACGAAGGGCTCTAGCTTTCCATGTGCATTTTTAAACCAGTCACTCCATGTAGGTGAACAAGACACCTTGCTTAGGTCTAAAAAGATCAGGCTCTACATTTGTAGACGGGGATGGAACCCGGGGATAGTCAGGCCCAGAAAGTCCACACCGAGTTGGGATGTGATTCCTCAAAAAGCCAAAAGAAAGAACATGGAAAATACGCTGGGCTGAGCAAATAAAGCAAAACAACTCACATCTACCAGCAGCCATTATACCAGCAATGACCAATTGGAATCAGGGAAACAAGATGGCCTCCAGAGAGCAGGGGCACTTCATCACCAACAGCATTCAGAAATGAAGGGTCATGATAATGAGTCTGAGTTATTTTTTTCTATTCTTTAATTCCCTACAGCAAATGCATCCCTGATGACAACACCAGATGAACCAATCCCACCCACCCACCCACTATGATGGGCCATGCCATCCACTGTTGTCTAATGGTCCATCTACTCTACTGCTGGTCATTTCCTGAAGGTACAGAGATTAAGAAGGTATGGCTTCTGCCCTTAGGGAGCTCACATTTCTTCTAAGAGAGATGCAGGTAAGACCAGCAAACAGCAGCACATGCACAGCTGTAACAGAGGTTTTGTAAAAAGGGTTGCAATTTTAGTGGAGAGAGAACTTGGTTTTCCTAGAGAGGAAGGGGCATGGTCCATTCAAGGAAAGAAGGCGTTTGAGCTGGACTTAAGGTTGAAGCTGGCATTTTCCAGGCAGAGACAGAAGAGCTGGAAAGTTCAGACAGGAACAAAAAGGGCTTAAGCAAATGTTCAAAGAAGTAGACAACATAGATGTTTATGGAGTTTTGGAAAGAACAAGGCGCCTCTTACATCAGGTATAGGAAGCCACGAGGGAGAGACTCAGAGGCTTTGGAAATGAACACCCACAAGACCTTTCCGAGAAAGGACCATTATGACACCACGAGGACAACGAGAAACCATGAGTCCCTGGCAGAGGGGGCTCAGAGGTCCTGGAGGCAACACAGATGTCGGGCTTCGATGGGCCTGCAAGTGCTGGGGGACTGGGAGATGCTGAGCCAGAGACACTGCCCCAGAGTTTCTTCCGCTGGCAGATCGGAGACCTCATCCTCCTGCTGACACAGGCAGAACAGTCCAGGACCATGCAGGGCCAGGCGTACAGGTTATAGGATTAAAGCCCCACAAGGTCCATGACTCGGCTTCTGGCTCCCACCCTAACCTCCTCACTTGCAACCTTCCCCCTGATGCACTGGTCTTATTCTGTTCCTTGAGAGCTCCACGCCTGTTCCTGCTGCAAGGCCTCTGTCTTCGTAATTCCATGGCCTGGACATTCTCTCCCCAGGTCTGTGCATGGCTGGATTGCTCACGTCATTCGGATCTTGGCCCAGTTATAGTTTTTTCAGAGAATTTCTCTGACAACTTTACTTAAAGGATTTCCTCCATCAACAGTCACTTTCACATGATCCTGATTCATTTTATTACCTGAAATCATAAGTAAATCATTGATCCACTTTACATCATTTACTAAGCACCCAAGTGCCAGGCACTATCTGGAGCTGTGTATATGACAATAATCCTGACAGAGTCACTGCCTTCAGAGAACTTTCATTCCACTGGTGAACACAAAAAAATATAAACAACATAATATCTCTTAGTGTTAAGTGTGATGAAGAAATAATTCCGTGTGAGGAGATTAGTACAGACGAAGGCTGCTATTTTATTTAGGTAAATAGGGAAAATGTCTCCAAGAAGGTGACTTCTCAGCAGAGACATGGATAAGCCGAGGAAGTGAGCCAGGTAAGTACCTGGGGAAGAGCATTCCAGGCAGAGGGCACATCAGTGCAAAGGCCCTGAGGCAGGGGCATGCCTGGTGAGTTCACCAGCATGGAGGGTGGACAGCCTTGATGGATTCCACCAGGGCTACGACCTTGATCCCCGTGGGCTGCAAGTTCCGTGAACATGCAGCTTCATCAGTCTCACCTGTTCCTGGATTTCAAGACCAATACAGAGCCTGGGCCATTATAAATGTCACATAAATACCTGGGAAAGGAACCAACTCATCACTACAGCTTCCCTGCCCTGCCCTGCAAACTCATACTAGTTGAAGGCTGACATTACAATCTGAACAATCAAATTGCGTTTGACCTGTCCTTCCCAAATTCCATAAACATCTATGTTGTCCACGTCGTTGAAACGTTTGCTTAAGCCCCTCTTTTTGTTCCGTCTGCACTTTCCAGCTCTTCTCTCTTGTGGCAGATTCAACTGACATCAAGATGCCAATATCTTCACAGGGGTCAAGCAGCCAAGAGAGGGCCTCAGTTGCTCATTGGCCAGATTAGATTCTTTGTGTGAAGAGGGTGTATAGGTACACACACCATTCCCCAAAGGGATAAATGCAAAATCACATTCCAAAGGCAGCTTTGATGCAACCAACCTCCTATTGGACAGCCCTCAAAAACTCACATCCATTTGTTCAGCACAGGAAGAATCATCACTGATTACTGTTTCTTGGACCCTCTATTTCCTTAAAGATGATCACCTCCACCAGAGCCTCCCATCAGGGATAGGAAGGGTGGATTGCCTGGAGGTTTCTGATTATTCGGTTGCATAAACATCATCCCCACTGTTGGCACCTAAGTATTGTTGAGTTCTTAGTAAACATGGTAAGAAACAATTTGTGCTAAAGAAGTCTTGCAACACCAGCAACATTGTAAACATAGCACGTAACTGGGTATTTTAAAAGGAGGAGTAGGAAAAAAAGAGGCAACACAACAGCATTTCTCTAACCAATCAAAATCAAATTATACCTGAGCAACATAATTGGAGTTTAATGAGTAGTTTTATGTTTTGCTAATCAAATCACCATATTGAGGGGTTTATCAGCAGAAATACAATGTTAATTACTAAGAAATGATAAAAAATTAATGCAACTCCAAATGCAACATCCCACATTCCATAAGGAAAGGCCGTGTGGACAGGCAGGAAGCTGGTCATTTTTCCTTTTAATGAGCCCAATAGCTGCCAGGCATGGGAGCTCTGGCTGGGCAATGTTTATTTGCCATTTTCAATTAAACATGGTTCAAGGGCTGGATGTCATCCGTGTGCGCTAATGGGAAGCATTCGAAAGTGAACCAACTCCATCCCTGGGCTTTTGTGGGAGGAAAGAAAGCTGTATGTTTTGAAGGCATCGCTGAATCCCTTCTTTTTGGATTCATGGTGTTAAAGAACCTGTCAGGCGAAAGCAAGAATAAGCCCAGACTCAAAAAATAAATAAAATAAACTCAGATTTTAAAAGTCAACTACATTCACACTCTCCCATCCAAAAGAGATCTTAGAGCACATTGGAACAACAGAGAATGACTCAATCAGGGGTCTGGCATCCCCAAGAGCTTTGTGAATTAACATGTTAACGTTAGTGTTTCACGGGACTCAGTAAGAGAGCAACCGTGTGCCCTTCATCTGACACCCGTGGGAGCAGCCTAATACACCCTCCTGGTAACCCGACATGAAAACTAGCTGCAACAGGAAGGAACCTCCTAAACTGACCCTTCTATCCTAGTCCCTGCTGAGCCACAGCAATGTCTATTTCTCTTCCAAGGTAGAAAAAACTAAAGGAGGCTGAGGAGGGCAGATCACAAGGTCAAGAGATCAAGACCATCCTCGCCAACATGGTGAAATCTCGTCTCTACTAAAAATACAAAAATTAGCTGGGCATGGTGGCGCATGCCTGTAGTCTCAGCTACTCGAGAGGCTGAGGCAGGAGAATTGCTTGAACCCTGGAGGCGGAGGTTGTGAGCCAAGGGAACATTATAATCAGCAATGAGAAGAAAAATTGGTTGGCTTAATTAATTAATTAAGAGAGGCTAGTTAAAACTTCTCAAATTGTTTTGCTTGAACCCAGGAGGCAGAGGTTGCAGTGAGCTGAGATTGCGCCATTGCACTCCAGCCTGGGTAGCAAAAGCAAAACTCCATCTCAAAAAAAAAAAAAAAAAAAAAAACAACTTCTCAGATTTTTTTTTTCTCTAAGTACTTAGAAATATTCTCTGATTTTCTGCAAGACACTTTATGGTGTTGAGAACAATATGTGGTCTTGATGTCCAGGTCTACTCATAGAGTCAGGCTGTCCTCACAGGATACTATTAACAACTTGGGCATGACCTGCCCTCTCTTTCTGAATGTGGGATTTTGGAACCAGCAGGAACATCAGAGGACACCAGGTGTGACCTTCCATTCCTTTGACCAGGAGTGGTTGTAATAAGCAACTATGCATGTGCTCAGGCCTTTGCATTTGCAAAGGAGAATCACATATATCATTTCATTTAAACTTCACAACTCCAAGTGGGAGGTGGTGTCCCCATTTTAGTGTTGAGGAAACCGAGGCTCAGAATGTCGGATGTCTCACCTGAGGTTAGGCAGCCGATGAGCAGCTGAGTCAGAACTTCAACCAAACTGCCATCTCCAGTGAAGAGCAATTCCCTTTGATGTTGTTCAGAGACTTAGGGTGGTGTCTCTTGGCTTACAAGATAAAGCCCCACACTCATCCCCACAGAAGAAGTCCTTCACCACATGGCTGGCCGGCCCCTCACCCCACTGCCCAGCCTTATGGACACCCGCATCCATCCAAAAGCTTCCCAGCAAGCATTCAACATCCACTTGGCTCTCTCATTCCCATGGCTCTCCTTCCACTGGCCTCTCCTTGGACAGCCTTTTCCCAATGTCTCATTACCAAGCCCACCTGTTCTTCCTGGACCAGGTCATGCCAGCTCCTCCAGAATGCCTTCCCAGATCCACCTGGCCAGGAATCAGATCTTATCCCTCAGTATTCTCAAAGCTGCCCAATTGCAATTCATGTATTAGTTGTATAATTTGTTGTTCGATAACCTTTCCTCTTCCTTGACTGCACATGCCAGGGAGCCAAGGACTTAGCACAATGTGTGACACACAGTAGGCATTCAAAAATGATGTGTAGGATGAGTAAGTAGGTGAATGAATGAGCAAATGGATTAATGAATCATATATCGAATATTTTTTATGTGCAGGAACCTGTGTCAAGCACGTGACACACATGGTATGTATGTTAGAGGGCTGAAGTCAGGATGAAATGAGATAAAGCAAATAAAATAAAATGCAGGGCCCAAAATCTGACACATCATAGATACCTAAGAAACTGTAGCTGTTGTGATTCTCACCATCGTTTTTTATTATCATGATCATCATAGTGTCTCAATTAAATACTTAACAACAACCCCTTTTTACCTCTGATTTTATCTATATTTTACAGATGAGGAAATTGAAGCTCAGAGAAGTTAGGCAGCTTGTCTCATGTCATACAGCTGGTAAGTGGTGAAGCAGAGATTTGGGTGGGAATTTAAACCCAGGTTTGTCTGATGATAGCAAAGCTGGTTCCTTGGCCATCATACTATTCCACAGCCAAATTTGCAGGGAGCCTGGAAGTGCAACATTAAGATGGCTCTGAAATACAGAACCATGCCTACCCCATCTCCTCACCAGCTCCAGACAAAGTACTGTGCTACACAAGTCAAGCTTATGTTGTACAATATTCTTTGGGACAGAAAGAAAATGGCTACAGGGCAAGTTTAGGGCAGAGGTGGCTTCTGTAGCTACAAAGTGTTTTGCCCTTATCCTTGCGCATTTGTCCTCAATTAGCTGAGCACATGGGTGCCGTAATCACTCTGGACACCAACCCAGACATAGCTGCTTTGTAGATGACGGCATTAGAAAGATTTAAAGAACCAGAAGTGATGACTGGACTGCATCCAGTGATTGTCTGATTTTATACAGGAGGAAAGTGGGAGCTGGGAATGGTGGCTCACATCTGTAATTCCAGCACCTTGGGAGGCAAAGGAGGGAGAATTACTTGAGTTCAGGAGATCAAGGAAATTAGAGACCCAAGAACAGTCAGCAAATTAGTTAGAGGGCCAGACCAGAGCTCAATTCTCTGCCTTCCAGTCCTGTGCTTTTTCCTACTACACAAATAAGATATTTTTCTCAAACACGTGTCTCCATGTTTCCTGTCCACTAAAATGTAAGGTCTTTAGAGGCAGGGGCTAGAACGCAGTCTGGTCCAAAGTCAGTATTTTCTCATCATCTGTCCTTCCCAGACCCTGCCCAGTGGAGCCCACCCAAACACATGAGGGCCTCTGACATGGTAGAGGGAACCTCAGCAGAGATATGGCTGTGGCCCAGATTTCAGCATCACTCAACCACTGAGAAGGCAAGAGTCACTGCAAGTATCCTGCCCAGTGTTTGCCAGTCTCACTTTAGCTAGGGACCCTCTTCTTTCAGCAAAATCTTAACAAGAAGTCTACTTTGAAAGCAGGATTCAGAGCATTCAGGTCCTGTCCACCTCTATCCCCAATAAGGGCCTCCACAGGCACAGCTGGAAATCCTGTCATCTGGTCTATGCTACCTGTGTATGCCAACCACCATGACAATAACATCTATGTCAAAAGTTTATTTCTCACTATGTCATCGCCCAATGCAGTGGAGTCTCTTCTCCATACAGCCACTCGGGGACTAGGATCCTTCCATCGCATGGCTCTACCATCTCCTAGACTCCAGCATCCTCCGTCAAGTCCCCTACATCTCTCCAGCACAGAGAGAGTGAGTTGGGGGCTGCACAAGAGGTTTGTCCTACTTCCACCAACATCGCACAAGCCCCGCCTAAGTACAAGGGAGACTGGGAATTAGAATCAGAGTTTTCAGGAAGGAAAGATGGGATTTGGTGGACACACAGCAGTCTCTGCCACTTCATCACTTTATAAATGAGCATTCTGAGGTCCAGAGAGGGAAAGTGGCTCTTCCCTGGTCACACAGCTTACTAATACCCAAATCTATGGACTTCCCAGCCAGGGCTCATCCATGCAGTGCAATCTGCACCCATAGGAGGCAACATAGTAAAGCCAGAAACAAAACAAACAACAACAATAAAATGTAAACCTTTGCAGGCAGGCAAACCCAGGTTCGAAACTTGACTCTACAACCTACCAGCTGAACCAGGTTGGGCAAGTGAGTCTCTGGCTCTCTCTGAATCTTAGTTTCCTAATCTACAAAGTGGAGATAGCAATACCGACTTTAACAAATCATTAGCAGACTGGAACCCCCAGTCCAGGAAAAGAGGTAGTAGAGGGGAGACAGTCAGCCTCAAGAGTCCTTAATTTTGCCCATTCTTGCACCCCCTGGGCCCTTCTGGTCCCCTTTTACCTGCTGTAATATTTCTTCATAGCATTGATTACCTTCTAACAAAGTATATAATTTACAAAAGTATCTTTATTGTTTATGTCTGTATCTCCCTCTAGAATGTAAAAGATTTGAAGGTATTTTGTTTGGTGAATGTATCCCAAGATCCTAGAACAGTGCCTGGTGTAAATGAATGAGCAAATTATTCAATCAATTACTCCATCACAGGATGGCACCTAACTGTCATGGTTATTCAACTTGCTGTCACCCTCTTAGGGCAACCATCCTCTGAGATTCTCTCTCCTCTACCCATTTTTCACCAGGAACATGCTACTGAACAGACCCTGGGTTGGTCATTCCTCACGTAGTCACACCTGTTGGGAGGTGCTTTGGAATCACAGCCCATGCCATCAGAGTGCTTGGCAGGAGAGCCACTAGAAATAGAGAAATGTAAAATGACTCTGGTTCTCCATTCCTTTTACAAAATATCTTCAAATCTCTTACCTCATGGAGCTTGCATTCTAGGGAGAGAAACAGACATCAACAATAAGTTTATAAATTATATGCTTTGTTAGAAGGTAATAAATGCTATGAAGAAATATTATATCATTCCCTCTCATTGGCCAAATCTATCTGGAATCCAGAAAAAAAGAGATTTCAGAAAATGTTTTCTGAAATGCAGAGGGCAGAGAACAGCAGGGAATGGATCCAAGAACAAACTGGCACATGGTAGTGTTATTTTTTTTAGTCTCCAGCATCTGAACATACCTAGCACATAGTAGGTGGCCATTAAATGATTCCGTAGATTATAGAAATAATGCATTCTCTATATTTTGTGTCATGCACACTTTCTGAGGTTGAACTCTTACACAATCTATTTATAACTGACTCCAGTGATCCCCACCTTCTGGTCTTAACATACTTGTGTCATCCCGGCAGTTGAGTGTGAATAAAACCTGTGACTTTCTTCAAACCAATAGAATATGGCAAAAGTGATGGGAAGTCACTCCCATGATTATGTTAAATTAGTTAAGACTCTAGCAGATTCATATTACAGATGGCCTTTGCTGGCTTCAGGAAGTGAGCAACCATGTTGAGGAAGTTTGCATGACAAGGGGCTGTAAGGGGCTGTAGGAAGCTTCTGGCAGTTATAGGCAGCCTCTTGGAGCTGAGGGAGACCTCCAGCTGTCAGCCACAAAAAGCCACTGCCCCAAGACTCCTACAGATGCAGGGAAATAAATTCTGCTGAGAACATGAATGAGCTCAGAAGCCGGTTCTTCCCCAGTTGAGCCTTCATATGAGAATGCAGTCCAGTCAATGCCTTGACTATAGCCTTGTAGGACCTGAGCAGAGGATTCAGCTCAGCTAAGCCATTCCTCAACTTCTGACTCATAGAAACTATGGAAGCGTAAGTGTGTGTTGGCTTAAGTTGCTCAGTTTGTGACTACTTGCCACATAGCAATAGAAAATTAATACGGACACTAACTTATTGGGGTGGGGAAGGAAAGGACAATACGTATTGAAGATTATGCTATGCAATTATCAAATTTCATTTTCTTTCTCCCCAGCAGAAAACTAAGCTACAATCTTCAGCTTTCCTCACCAGAGATGTGGCCAAGTACCTGAGATCGAGCCAAAGGAATGTACACGAGAAACTACAGCTGCAGCTCCAAGGCCTGTGGTGCCAGGTAACCCTCTACTTGCTCTTTCCCCATCCTCTGGCTGGATGGCGAGGCTTCTGAGCACCTTGAGGGGACAGAGCTGAGGTGGAAGAAGCCAGATTCCTGACTCACTGCACAAGAGGCTGCCTCACACTCACTATTTAGGAGTTAACCCAAATTAGAAATAAACACTCATTGTGTTAGGCCACTGAGATTTTAAAGTTATCATTTGCAGCTACTAACTATTATAAATAGGAAGGTAAGTAATCTGTTTTGAGCCCTCACCATGTACTAGCACTTGGCTAAACACATTATATAGGTTATATCATGCAACTATCTAGTCAAGTCTTAATGTAGATTTTGTTCCTCCTTCTTTCAGTTCAGAAAACTGAGGCTCTGGGATTTACATAACCAACCCCTCACATGGCTAATAAGTAACAGAGGCCGAGTGAAAAACAGGACTTTCTGACTCCAAAGACAACGGAATCTCTAAAAAAGATATGACCTACAGAAGAGAGGAACGAGGTACTTTGCAAAAACAATTCACTCTGATCAAGAAGATGGGCACATCAGGAGGAGGCCTATGAGACGGTCTTTGAAGACGGGCAGGACTGAAACAGATCGAAGTGAGCAATGCATCTCCAGCACAGGAAACAACCTGGGCACAAGGACAGAGTTGGAAAAGTACAGGACCCGGGTGCAAGAGAGGAGGAACTGTGAGTCTAGGGTGTGGGTGAAATAGGAGATAAGGGGGTGGCAAGGCTAGAGGAAGAGTTCAGGTTTAAATCATGGAGGGTCTTGGATTGCCAAAAGTAATAATAAAAAATAAATAAAGGCATTTGTACTTACAATATTAAAGGTTTTTAAAAAGAGAAGTTATGTAATCATAGCTGTACATCAGAAGCCTAATTTAGCATAATCTATGTAAGCATAAATACTCTCTTCTAATGCTTGTATTGGTGAAAATAACACAGTTTTCTTCCTGACAGATTTACCAGAAGTGATTTCAGTAAGAACTAATGAAACCCCCTTCCTAAGCACACAGGAGTAGTTTCATTAGATGGCAGTCACACTTGCCACGTTTTGTTGGCAAATCACCATCTCTACAAGCGCACATGTGTGTACATGCATCTATATGTGTAATACAGATAGAAATATGCACACAGCCTGTGCAGAAGGGATGCTTTGTCCAGGCCAATGCTGCCACTGGCACACACAGGACAGACAGTGATGGCAGTGCCTCCTGAGATGCTGTGGGTCTCTTTCACATTTCACATGAGGGGCAGTCATCTCCTTTACAATTCAAGCCCCTGTCATGTCTTCAGACTTGTGACAGATTTTCTTTTCATAAACAAAAGAGCTGTTATCCCATCCATGACCACAGACAGCATCCCATAATTTCAGGGCCTGAGAAGGAGCATCTGAAGGGCTGCTGCTTGCTGACTTCCATTCAGTTACACAGATATGAGCATGCCATGGGCAGGCTCTTTGGGCATAAAGAGATGACTCCTGAACCATCTCCCATCTAAGGGAGCTTCTAGTCAGGAAGATGAACTAAACATACCTGCAGACAGTTTGGTAGAGAGCGGCTGTGGCTGTGGTGGTCCCTGCTGTGGGATGCTGCAGAGACATGTCGGAAGTTGATTGGCCCAACATTTGGATGGACATTTTCAAGGCCACTGCAAATTCCCGTGACCCAGTCTCGAGGCTTTCCTCCTTCCCAGCTCCTCTACTCAAGCTCAGCCCCTGTGCAGAAAGAAGGGATCTGAGCTAAGCTCATGAAAGCTGCACAGCCTAGGAAATGGAATGCAAACTTTGAACTTCAATATCTGGGTTCAAATCCTGGTTTGACTGTTCCAAAGATCCCTAGACTTTGAGTAAGTGACTTACCTTCTTTAAATACTACAGAATATTGGGGGAATTAAAAAAGAGACTGAATTAATTAGGCACCTGGAACTCAGTAAATAACTGCTATTATTATCCATAGTTCCTTCCCTTAGTGAATATTGTATGCATAAATGGTATTGCTGAGATATTTGGAATTTTAGACAGAGGTTTCAGGAAGTCAGGAACTTCCGGGCAGTGTGTGATCTGTCTTGATCCCTTAGACCAAAATGCCAAGCATCAGGGTTATTTCAAGTTTAAAATCATCAACCAATACATCCTCATTTTGGACCAGCTGCAACTCGGATAAGAAGCCTTCTCTTCCTTCATCTGGATTGAGGGAAATGATCAACTGGACTAAGCCTGAGTTAGAGGCATGGGCACAACCAGAATTCCTCTCTGTGCAATGACATTGATCCAGTGATTGATTTCCTCTGGGTGTAATTGTTAACAATAACTCCCTGATACCTCCTGGTATTTTGCTCCCCCTGTCTGCCAAGATATCCTGAGAGATTGATCAAGTTTCTTAGGGACTCCAACATTAGACACAACGGTGATGTTTTCTGAGATGAAGAAGATGGGAGTTTGCTCTACAACATTACAGAACAAAATTTGGGTCTGCTTGCTCAGTGCACAGAAAAAGCCCAACACTGACACCAGGACTTGCAGCCAGGGTAAGTGAGACGTTTATTGCAGGGTGCCAAGCAAGGAGGGCGGGCAGCTAACACTTAAGACCCAACCTCCCCAATGGCTTGCAAGCAAGGGTTTTTTAAGACGAGGTACATTTTAGGAGAGCAGAAGTTACCAGCAAAAATGTAAACCAATACATGGAGGTTATGTGTTGCTTCAGCCCAAAAAGGTAGGGCATCTTACAGTGGGGCTCACAGGTCATAGATGGATTCAGAGAGTCTTTCATTTGCAATTGGTTACGGAAGCAAGGCTTTGTCTACAAGTTTGGGGTCAGCAGACAGGAATGTTAAGGTCTGGCCTGTGGATGTCACTCCCTCCAGGCCCCTCAGGAAAAAAAATTAGAACAAAGAATTCAGGCTTCAGTTCCCCCTTACTGAGATCTACAAGGCAGTAGTTGGCATTTTCCATCCAGTGGGGTTGTAGGTTTCTGAAAACAACTCAAGAACATGGGTTAAGATGTTGTCTTTTTATTTCTAAGGAAACAAAAAACACCCTGTGAGCCTTCCTTGCTTGGGATATGATTGTTTAAGTTACTACTATCTTCTTGTTTATCAGGTTGGTCATTTACTTCTCAAGACTAACCAGGTGCCTGGAATTTTCCTTGAAGGGACCAAGATTTTTCCTTTATTTGCATGCTTGTGGGGGTCCCAGCAGGCTCCTGAAAGGCATCCGTGCTCTGTCTCAACAGCAGCCCATGAAGAGTGATAATTACAGGCCACGCTTGAAACTCTCTTGATAGAGATTCAAATCTGGATTCTACCATTACCATGAAGCTTTCTGAGTTCCCAACTTCCTTTTTAGAAAAATAAAAGCCACAAGCCAGATTCGTGGGCTTGCAGAGGAGTTCACTGTGATACAGCCTGATCCGCATTTGGCCCCAGGCCTGGCCCTTGTTAAACAGTGGCCCCTTTGCTCCAGGCAAAGTGTTTTTAGCTAGAAACTCGGAGGAGAAACACGCCATTGCCCTTCTAAGCCAGGTGCACAGGTTTGTTTGCCTGAGCTCATCTTGGAAGACAAGCAAGGGGCACTAGCCCTGGAGACTCTCCAACAAATCACTCACCAAATCTCTCTACTTTTTGGCAGAACGTTTCAGTTTCTTGCCTACTCCAAGAACAACATCTGCAAAAGCACGTCATAGTAGACACATTAGTATATCCAAGACTGGGATGATTCTGACCAGAACCAGAACATCCCACTTTCTCCCTGGGGGTTCCTTTTTGAATTAACAAAGGGTGTCAGGGCTTCATTTGAATATTCCAGCCATAAATCCTGGGCACTAGCCATTAATCCTGGGCACTAGCTCTTTGGGTGCTTTGAATACATTTTAAGGATCATTGCAAATTTGATTGCCATCAATAAAATTGCAAACAATATAATTATATTTGTTTGCTTATGTCTAAATAGGTGCACACATATGAAATGTGAGTATGGTAATACAAGGAAATGCACATGCATATACATATTTCTGCTTTCAGACATATACAGATTCATACCTACACAGCACACAAATGCCCTTATATAACTTGCAAAAATAATCTACTTCTTCTATGCTACACCAGAAAAAAAAATCAAATCTAAGCACAGAGGAACTGAAAAAAACTACATGTATCATTCACCTGATTTCAATTGTGCCTCCCTTTGAACCTCAGCCAAATCATTTTGTACATTAAAAATTGGTCAGGGATGATAAGATTCCATTTTCATGGTTGGTAATGCAGAACCAGGGAAAGAATACAATTACAGACCCCTGAGTAAACTCTGCGAATGTCAACTTGATGTAAATGATCAAGTGTCGACAAAGGGGCCAGGGAGGGAGGGAGAGCTTGGAGAGGAAAACAGAGCTGAACTCCAAAAAACAGAAAGAGACAGACAGACAGCGAGGTTGAGAGATAAGACTCCAGCATCCCTGTCAGACCATCATGTGACTGAAACATGGAGCTCTTGGGGTCCAGAAATTTTTTAAAGCACTTGCTCTCAGACCGGTCTTGAGTGCCAAGGTTTTGCAGCTAAATGCATTCATTCATTCCCCTAACATTCACTAGGCACACACTAGGCCAGTCAGTGCCAAACAATGGAAATCAAATAGGTTGACCGCAAGAGGCTCAGGTCAGGCCTGTGGCATTTTCCAGAGGAATAAGAACAGCAGATGCCCAGGTGGAGAAACCACACTGGTACCCAAGGCTTTCGTGCAGGTGGACACATGTACAAAGATCCCTTCTGAGAGAGAAAAGTCAACTGACTCAACCAACTCCTCCCACCGTCATGTGGGTCAAAGGGATAACACCAGATAGCCCCATTTCACTCTAATACTGCCTCTAGTGGGACATTATGCTTCAAGACATAGCCAGGAAATGAAGGGTCTTGAGGATTATATCATGCAAGAAACTATTGTAAGAACGGAGACTGTTTTTCTTGAGAAGCAAAGACTCAGGGGCATGATATCTGTCATCGAAAACTTAAAGGCATGTTGACAGTTGGGACAGGGTAAATCAGGCTCCTAGAGAGTTTGGGAGGTCTGACTCAGAACCAGAAGGTTAAAATGGCCAGAGCAGATTTCTGTGCATTGTAATAGAAGCATGCCCAACAACAGACTGAGCTAGCTGCTTTGCAAGGTAAGGAGCTCCCTGTCACTGCAGACGTGACACAAGGCTGGTTGATCACTTATATGGACTACTGCAGGGAGTATTTCTGCATTGGAAGGAGAGAGGTATTAACTGGATGATATTTAAAGATGCTTAGAGGGAGGGATCATAAATTAGAATTTAAGTAAGAACCCGCTTTGGGGAAGAAAGAGAGGGAGGGGAGTCTGAATTCATAACCTGCCCTCTGTATCTCCTCCATTAGTTCTCCAAGTCCTGGCTTCTCATGTCCTGGGCCATCCTATATCTAGCAAACAGGGCCACACAGGGAAACCTGCATAGCCTCTTGTCCTAGATGATTTCCCCACCCCTTTCCCCTGGTTGGCATATGCATTCATTCTCTGACTCAACCATCCTGGGGACCTGTATGGCAGGTACCCTTCTAGGATCTGAAGCTACAAAGGTATGCAAGACTCTCAAGACCTCCGGTGTGTACCTGATCCGCTAGTGCTGGGCACTAAGGCAGCCAGGCATGGACTCGAGTGTTAGTCATGAAGTCAAGCTTGCAGAAGCCCTTCCAACCACCTGGAAGCTCATCAGTACTTGTAGGGATATTACATGGCACACGGTCTCTGGAGCACAGCCAAAGATAAGCTTCACTCAGCTGAAGGCATGAGTTGTACCTTCAGGCCTTCCTTCACCTCTCTGGTCATGGGATCCTGGTTGTTATGGTGATGAAGGGTAGCAGAATGAAGTAGTCACGAACTGAAATATAGCAACAGGCCAGTGAGTTTTCACCTTATGAAACACATTGTCCACATGCGTTCCTTTGAGCCAGGCTTGGGAAGTCATATTGCTGCTCCTGTGATGCTAGACTGTCAAAACAGCGCTCTGAGCTTCTGGGCACCATACTGTTTTCTGTCTTCTCTCGATTACCATAGGAGTTCGGGGAGTCAAAGTTGGTTTCCTATTCTGGGATTCTATGACTCTGGTTGTGTCTTGGATTTCCTCTTCCCTGCCCTGGCATCCTTACAAGGGAGTGAACTGGCTCTCCTTTAATTCCAGAAATGGAGAGGATACCCAACAGGTTGCTTCCCAATTGCATCTAAGGACAGATCGTCGAGTGAGATTGAATTACCTTATGGTGACATATGTAGACACCAAGGCCATCTCCCCACCCGCAGTAGATTCAGAAGAGTTGTCCTTGTGCTCCTGCCTTCCCATGGACTCTAACGTAGCTGGAGGGATGTTTGCTCAGCCACTGTTCCCACCCAGGAAGAACTGGAGATGAACAGGAGGCCAGCAAAGGAGGTCCATAGTTCAGACATCAGAGGACCAGCAAGATCTGGTTTAGAGAACGGGGTGTGTTGAACACAGCCACTTTTGAGGTTCCATCTAACTAAACAAACCTCAAATCATATCCACCACCATCCTTAAGAGAGAGACTCAGGTCTTATTTTTCTGTTTCCCTAGAGTCTCCTGTTATAGCTGGATAGTTGACTTGCTAGGTAAGTTTGTTTACACAACAGAACAGTGAGAAGGGATTCTTTGTCTTTCTCACAGATGCTTCAGGACCCGCTCACAGTGCTGACTTGGGAGGTGGAAGGCTCTGAAAAATAAGAGACTTCCAAACTCACTCTTCCAATGGCCCACCAGCCTCATCCATGGGGAGGTCCTGAGTTGACGCTCAGTGAGGCAGGTCTGGGGGCTGAACATGCACACCATGCATGGAATGGTGAAGGCAGGAGAAAAGCTGACCCGAGATGGGATCCACTGAGGACTGAGGACTGGGACCCGGGATGGGATCCACTGGGAACTGTGGACTGTGTCCTTGGCAAGACCCAACGAGAACAAGCATTTTCCAGGACAAAAGAACACACATTCCCCCTACCATCCCATCATCATTCAAAAGCTGAGAGCAAGACTGATTTTTCCAATTTATTTTAGAATTATCAACCAAACTGATTAAAGCAGCTATCAACTTCGGTTGTTCTTTATGTGTCGTCCTCATTTCACATTTCCAATGTTTTTTCGCGTGCAGGCTGCATAAATTATTGAAACATTATTTTATTTATCCATCCCCCTGTGACAGAAATAGGTTTTCTGAAAGCAGATCTTTCCCTAATCAGTTTTGTTTTTCTTGGTTTTGCTTCCAAATAGCTCTGTGAATTTTAGCTGACAGATGTGTAGCACTGGTTTGTTTCTTTAGGGTGAACCGAGCCACGGTGGGAAGATAAAGAGAGCCGTTCTGGATTTCAGAGCCCCTGGAAATATATTATTGGTGCCTAGGAGAAAAGAGAGTCCCCAAATGTGTCCATATAGCGTGCAAGAGGGAGATGGTATAATGGCGCTGTGAGTCATCAGGGCTCGGGGCAACAGGGCCTGACTTCATGGATTCATCCCATGGGCCAAAGACCTCCACTTCCAGACAATGGGTCGTGCCCAATGGGAGGCCAGGAAGCAACCAAGTCCCAAGGTGACCGTAGACAGTTGTGAGTTTCTATCTCATATAAAACCAACCCAGTGTTTCCCATCACCACACAGGATAGATATTCTTGGGAAATTATCTGAAAAGGGCCACTTTGACAGCTACAAATGTTTCAAGTGTGAGATCTGTTGCATCTTCATGCCTTTGATTGGTAGTATTTGGGGGATGAGGAGCAATATATCTAGCCAAGGGAGGAAACACATAGATGTCAAGCCCAGGTGTACCAAAACAATGCTCAGCCTCCATGTGCTGGCATGCAGGGACCTTCTGGAGCCGTGGGACCCACAGAGAGCCATGCATCGTGCTGGTCCCACCCAGAACTACAGTACATAGGAGAGGATGGGAACCAGAAGGAAGGGTGAGCAAGTCACTCCTCCGGTGTCACTGAAACCTGCATCCTCTCAGGCCAAAAGTGAAGGGGACAGATTGACGTCCTCACACCAATTGCCTTGAGATCACAGGTTTGCTTCTGCCCCTCCCCTAACCCCCACAATGACAGAAGCCTTGAGTCCTTAACAAAGTCACAATCAAATGCTGGCCCTACCACTTCTATTTAAGAGACAGAGAGAGATACAGCTAAGATCCAGAACCATAGTTCACAGAGCTGCATCTACACAGCCTTAAGAGTTCGGGGTTGTGGGCTTAGCTCTTCAAGAAAGTCAGAGAATCATGTGGAAATGAATCTGGTATGCCACTCAACTCTTCAGTGCAGGCCTCAGTGCGCTAAAACCTTCCTTGTGTCCATGCCATTCCTAACGTAGTTCCTTGAATGTAACTGCTGTTGATGGTAAGCTACCATCATCAGGAACAGCTTTTCCATTGTAAGACACATTCCAATCCCAGATGCCAGAAAGAGGGGGATATGCTTATTTTGCAATGAAGGAAGTGTGGTAAGCATTTTGCATATGCTGTTCCCTCTTCTTGGAATGCTTTTCCTTGCCTGAACCCCACCCCCCCAACCAAACTCCTACTCATCATGACAGTCTTGGATGACCCACTGACTTCTCCATAAAGATTTGCAGGCCTTGTTCAGGCAGCCTAAGGCAACATTTCTTGCAGTCATTCTATATGAGGTCAGGTTTTCTGCAAAGCAGAGGCTAGGCATGGATCTCCACCCAGGTCACATGACTCACTGTGACAGACAGCTCTTCAGGATAGGTCGATACAGGAGAGAGGGCTGCAGGGCAGGCAAGGAGCTAACAAGGAGGCTGTCTCAGGTCAAGTTAGGCCATGACCTGCTCCAAGGGTAGGGTAGGACCTCTGGAGCATCAACACATCCATAGAGTTGCTCCTTGAAGACTCTGTTTCTACTGAACTAGTTGTTTATCTGCAATCTGCTGCCCCCCACACAAAGTGGACATCCATCTGCCAAGGGCAGCTCTCCAGAGAAAGGGGACAGCTTGAGTGTTCACAGCCAACACTCAGCAGCTGCAGCAGTACAGTGGCTGCATAAAGGGCATCTGGATGGGGCACCAATAGTACCCATACAGACCCCTGTCCCAGGTATTTTATATGTGGTGCCACTGTGATAGCAATGATCATTTGCTAAGCTCCTACTTAAGTCATACTCTGTAATTGTGGCTGTGTTTGCTATCCCATTTACCACAGAGGCCCTCAACAGAAAGCAAAATCCCCATTGAACAGAAGCATCAGCTGAGTGCACCCTGAGCCAGGGCCTTGCTAGGCTCTTATGATAGATTATTACTAGTACCCATTTGCCTGTAAGAGGATGAGGTACAGCCATTCACAGCCATGAGACTTCCTTGTCCCATTGGCATCAGGCTTGGTCATATGACTTGCGTTAGTCGTACTATGGGCAGAAAGATACACAATACCGCAACATGGTAAAACAGAAAAATTCAGGGGTCAGGAGAGGTACCAATGAGGACAAAATCCGACGGCCTCAGATCTAACTAAGTGAAAGAAAAAAAGGTGCCACCACATGTGCAAAGGCCCTGTGGTGGAAGGGAGCATCATGTTGCCAAAGATTTAAAGCAAGGCCAACAGCTGGAATGCAAAGAAGAAGGAAAGCACAGTATAAGTGAGGGCTGGAGATCTGGCTTGGGGGCAGAACTGCAAAGCCTTGTAGGTCCTCTAAAGGATTTGGATCTTGCTTTTAACAATAGCAAAGACTTGGAATCAACCCAAATGCCCATCAGTGATAGACTGGACAGGGAAAATGTGGCACATATATGCCATGGAATACTATGCAGCCATAAAAAAGGATGAGTTCATGTCCTTTGCAGGGACATGGATGAACCTGGAAACCATCATTCTCAGCAAACTGACACAAGAACAGAAAATCAAACACTGTATGTTCTCACTCATAGGCGGGTGTGGAACAATGAGAACACATGGACACAGGGAGGGGAACATCACACACTGGGGTCTGTAGGGGGGAACTAAGAGAGGGACAGTGGGGGATGGAGAGTTGGGGAGGGATAACATGGGGAGAAATGCCAGATATAGGTGATGGGGAGAAAGGCAGTAAACCACATTGCCATGTATGTACCTATGCAACGATCTTGCATGTTCTTCACATGTACCCCAAAACCTAAAACGCAATAAAATATATATTTTTAAAAAATAAAATAAAAAGCAATGAGGAGACAGAGAACAGTTTACCATTGGGTTTTTCCACTAACAGTCGGGTGACTCAAGGCAGGTTATGTGATTTCTCCAAGCTTCTTTCCTTGTTTGTAAAATAAAAGTACAGGATAAAGTGACTTATCCTGTTTCTATCTTCCCCCTCTTCTGCCTTTATTTTACGGTTCGAGGCAGAGAACACTCCCATAGTAAGACACAAGGGTCCCAGATCATGGAATCTCATCTTTGGCAGAATTTTCCTGAAATATGAGTGATATTCACAGCCACCAACTGTCATGTCACACTGTATTTCTAACATTAGTCAATAACAAAATAAAAAATCAATTTGGTTAATCTTCTCCAAACAAAAGAAGAACACAGAAATCTCTTAATAAAAAAAAAAGCCTATTTATAATCAGATCGAGAAAACTGCACGTAATGTGCTTTGTGCCTCAAAACTAATTTCTTTAAAATTTTTAATTTAGAGCACACAAAATAACTATTTTTAAAAATATGCAATTGCACGACTAATTCCACATTAATGAAACTCAACATCTGTGGCTTTTCACATCTGATAGAGTTTAAAAATTACCAAATTAAAGCTAAGGATTAATTTGTTTTGACTTATTAACATTGGTTAGCCATTAAAGTTTATTTTCTCCCAATCTATGATGTTTTTTCTTTTTTCGTCATTACCTAGCTCTGTCCTGTCCTTCAGTGATTTTAGAATTACAGTAATCACCTTAAGCATCTTGCCATTCATGCAAGGTATCATTATTCATAAATATGCACTCGCTTCTTTTTAGCTGAACAAAGTCAATAGTCGTAAAACATCATCATCATTTTTTTTTCATTCAATTCCCAGCAACTTCATTTCTGAATTTCTCTTTACTTAGAATATCTGATGTCCAAATGAAATTGGAGCAACTGCCAACACAAACATACGTCCCTCTCCAATTCACACATGGCTTTTCTTCCTCAGAGTTTGCTGCATAGCGTTCAAGGGTTTATCTGAATCTTTCTCCCTAGCTATTCATGCTTCTGGCCACTGTTACCTCTACAGTTGATTTATGCTTGGGACACACCAATTAATTTTACAACCAACTATTAAATCAAAGTTCTTCCAGCATCTCCTACTGATAAAACCCAGTGCCCAGTCCTACAGGGTCATGTAAAGGAACACACCTCCTCTGCCTTTCCGGAGCTCGCAGCCCAGTGCCACACACAGCGACAGCATACATGAAACTGACGTGAAACAGAAGTACAGTCTCACAAGACAAAACCTTGTTTTTATTGACTTAAGCTCTTCACGATTAGGGGACTGGCAAGGAGGAAGGGTTAGGTGCTTGTCATCTTGCTACCCTTTGTCTCCCTGGTTCTCAGTTTCCCCAACTATAAACTGTGGGTCACAATAGTCTCTTCTTTGTAGGGTTGTTTGGCCAAATGAGATGAAGCACTGGGTTGTTGAATGGCCAAATGTAACTAAGCACTTAAGCACCAAGCATAATGTTTAGCACCAAACAGCACTCAGTGTTTATTGTTTTTATGTTTTATGTTTTCAAATAATTCCTTGCTGGGAAGAGCTTGTAAAGGAAATCTGCATATAAAGGAAGCTCATATGATCTACCTGATGCTGAAATAATCAGTAATTTTGCCAAATTATTAGGCCCAGGGTGGGGGTTGGTGAGTCATCAGGAAAGACAGAAATAAATGTCAGAGGGCACCGTTAGGTGGCCAAACAGTCCCTCAAGCCCACGTAGTGGTCCTCTCTATAATGACTTCTAAAATAGCATCCAAACATGAGATAATGCATATGAATGTGCTCCATAAACTGTCAAGTGCTTCTGAAGGCTTAGTTGAAAGTAGCTACATCACTTAAGCACATAGAAAAAACTTCTATTGCCTCTTGTGCAGTATAACTTTAGATTCAAAAATATGATTTCTCTTGGAGAAAAAAAAAAAGTCCTCCTGATTTCCATTACGCATGATGGCAAAAGGTATTATTGAGTTCTTTGTCTAAAGTTTGCTTAAAATTTAGTTAGCTTGCCTTGCTGGAAAAAAAAATCAAACAGTTTTGTGGAAAATTCAGTGCTCAGATCTGTGGGGAATTCATAATTGGCATTTCCATAACCCAGCTGTCTGGCTGTTGAATGGAACCCTAGAATAAATAAATAAACTAACAAATGAAAAAGCAAACACTCAAGTTCTGTGGTATTTACAAAAAGAAAAGGACAATACAGAATAGAAATAAACTCTCTCATGAATGGGTCTTACTTAAAATGGCTTGATTGAAACCCTTCTAGTATTCTAAAAATTGAAAGTGACTTTTAACAACTCAAAACTATAGCAAATTGGGAAAAACACAAAGTCTTCCCAATACCATTATTTAGAAAGTCCAATTTTTTCTGCTGTAATATAGGAAATATTCTGTGACTGAGAATTTTTCATGTTTCTTTTTTTTCTTTTTTCCGGACATTCTAAAATGAGCTGCCTTGGGCTTGGAGTGAAAAGGGCATTTTATGAAAACAATTAGCAAGAAACAAAAGTGGGGTTCAATTTGCCACTTTATTCTGCATCACTGGAAAAAAGAGAAAGGAAGGATCGTGGAGGTCTGTGGCAGAGATTGCTAATAAATATTCAAAATCTGTTTTTCCTTTCCTCTTCACTAACAAAACCCCTATATTTTGGCAGGTGGTAATTTGCCAACTTAAAAAAGGAAAAGGAAAGTACATTTCCCATTTTTCCTTGCAGTTGGGGCAGTCTGTGACATGTAGGTAGTAAAAGTTGAATGGAGTTTTCTGGAAAGTTCTTTAAAGGGAGTTGATTCAGTGGTGAGCTACATCCTTTAAGCCTCGTCGCTTATAATGGACCTAATAGCTGGAGATGCAGCAGCCGTGTTGGCACTATGAGGAAAAGACCCCAAAAAATTATAAGCATCCTGAGCCTGACATTTTGAAGCTCCTGAGCTCATGCTAGCTAGCAGCTGCCTCCTAAAATGTCTTATTAAGTGAAAAGATAATACCTTGTTTAAACCACAATGGTCCAACCTCTATTGTTTGAAATTCCTAACTGACACCAGGTCCTTCATTTTCAGATTGCTTTTTTAGTGGGAGACTGTGGATTTCCAAATAAGATTAATCCAGAAAATCACAAAGCAAAGATCGACATTTACTGTGGATTTTTAATAAGTATGCTTCTTCTAAGAGTCACTTAATTTCAGCCACACACTCTGAAAGAGGTTTAGCATGTCTAAAGATTTTGATCTAACAGTCATGTCTCACATGTGTAGAACATGAATATTTGCTCTGAAATATTTAACAGGTACACAGAGTTAGAGAGGGCAGAACAATCATCACCATTTACCTCCTAAGAGTTTCAGAAACAAAGCATTACTAAGACAGCTGAAGCCCCGTGTATGTCTTTCCATCAAATCCTCTTTTTCCCCTACCGTAAAGTAACTACTTTTCTAAATTGAGGGCTCATCATTTCTTTCTATTTATACTCCCTAAGCAACATATAATATCTCAGTTGTTTTTTAAAAAAAGATGGTCCTGGACCCAACTTCCTAGGTTCTAATCCTGGCTCTGACATTCACTAGCTAGATGAGCTTAATCAAATTACTTAACCTCCCAATGCTTCAGTGTCCTCATTGTGAAACGGGATAAGAATATAGTATTTGCTATTTACCTCATAGATTTATGATGAGGATTAAATGACCTAATAAATGTACAGTCTGCCATCTAGTAAAGACTAAATGAGTATCTATTATTATTATTATTCTCACGAGAATTCATATAGTATTCTATGGTTTCTTTACTTATATTTTATTTAAATGTACACACAATTTTAATTATAAATCATAATCTAATACAAAGGTTATTACATTTATAATAAACTATATTAAACATATAATTGTTTATTCTTGATGTCACATATGATGAAATTTTTTTTTCACAAATAGAATTTTGCTCACCTGTTCCTCCTCTTCCCTACATCAGATGCAGGTGACGTCCACATTCATCCAATTCTCCCTTCGAAGTCTCTTCCTAATGCACCCCTTCTCTGCATCTCCACTACCACGCCTGATCTTGGTCATTCACTGCCTCTTTCCTGGACCACAGCAATAGCCTCAACTCCAGACTGCCTCCCTAACAGTTTCTGCTTCACTCTCCACAAAGGAGCCAGAGTGCTCCTTCCTGGGGAAAACAATAAACCTATCTGGTGATGTTCTTGGTTACACACCTGCAGCATGTATAATTTTAAATTGCAAAATTAAACATAGTTTAACCCCCAAATTCACCTTCTTAAACAATATCCTGCAAAAATACTAGGATATATGTCCCTAGGAGCATTTATAAAAATGTTTACTACTTATGATATTGATAGAAAATCTAGGATCCACCTACATATTCTTTAATATAGAAATGGGCCAGATGCTGTGACTCCCACCTGTAATCCCAGCACTTTGGGAGGCCAAGGCAGGTGTATTGTTTGAGTTCAGGTGCATGAGACTAGCCTGGACAACATGGCGAAATGCCATCTCTACTTAAAATTTTTTAAAAATTAAAATATAGAAATGGTTAAATGAGTTAAGTAATATCTGTTATTCAAAGGCTCCTTAAACGTATTATTAAGCAAAAAAAAAAAAAACCTTAGAATATATTATGTATAATAGGTTACAATTTACATAAAGAACAATGTAAATATAAGTGTGTAAATGAATACAGACAAGTCTGAAAAAGACATTATTACAGTGATTGCCTCTGAGTCAATGTGAACATACAAGGGAATTGGAAGAAGTAAAGAGGGATTTTAATTTTTCAACATGCTTTCTGCATTATTTACATCTCATGCTAAGTGTCTACTTATATATTACCTGATATTTTATCCAAGAATAATACATTTTTTATTTTAAAAAAATATAATGAAAGATGCAGAATTCACAAAGCTATAAAGTTAACAATCACAAGTTCACAGAAGGAAATGAGATAAAAAAGAGCAACATTCTTTTTTCACTTTCTTACTTCTAAAGGCATCGTACATAAGCAGCATTATTAAGTAAGAATGAGAAGTTGAAAAACACAGATTTTATCATTATCATTTAAAACCTGAGGGAGAAAAATAAAACCAGCTCAGAGAAGATAAATGGCTGCACGTCACCTCTTCATTTAGCAGAGATTTATTAACCCCTTGACACATCACTTAAATCTTTAGACCCTCAGTCGCCTAATTTTTAAAACAGAAAAAATGAATACATGTGGTTCAGAAGTTTAAATACAAATGAATATGAAAATAGCATGGCACTTGGCACATAAAAGCACTTATAATTGTCCAAATTTCACAGAACAAATTTTCTCTCTTGTTTGCTTATCACTATCATTACCACTCTGTAATTCATTATGCTATGTCTAGATGTGGGTTTTTATTCTTTAACACTGCTCAGAACTTTTCAAACTACTCTTCATGCTTCTACATATCTTTGTTAGTATCTATTTTTATTGCCGTAGGCTTCATTCAGGGGGTGAAAGGATGTTACTCATTTGCAGCTTTCAATTCACTAATTCTCTCTTCAGCTATCTCTAATCTCTTATTTACTCAATTCAACTTTTGCCTAATAACTGTATTTTGTGTTTCCTATAGGTGCTTTCCTTCTTTCAACTTTTTTCTCTTTAAGGTTGGTATTCTGACCTCAGTCTATTTGAAAATTATAAACCGACTTACTTTAAATTCTTTCAGATTTATCTATAGCACAGGTGACAGAATAGCAGTTAAGTATTAGGAATTCAGAGCCAGGCTGGATAGATAAATTTTGGCTGTGGCACAAAACACTAGTAATTGGTGTTAGCCTTACTGTACCTCTATTGCTCTTCTACTTAATAATTATGATAATTGTAATCCATAGTCCATGGAATTTTTATGAAGACTAAATGAATTAATGCACATAAATCATTTTGAACAATGCCTGACAAGTGTTCAGCCTTTAATACATACATATTATTATTACTATTATCTTTATTTTTCTGGGTTTGAATTCTGTCACGTCTTGGATATACTGGCTGTGTCTTGCCGCATTGAATTTCATGTGATTTTTAATTTTTGTTTAAGAGCTCATTTTGCATGGAAGTTTTTTCCTGAGGATCTCCCTTTCAATCTGTTTTACAGATATTTCAGTTCAGACTTTCAATTTTCCAACCCTGAAACAGGTCTTCCACTAGGGGTGAGCACCCTTGAGATTATAATTACCATTGTTATACCCCTACATCATTCAGGCCTGTGGAAATGACTTTTAGACCCCGTTTTTCTGATTCCAAATGCCAAACTCTTATCACTCCTCCACAGCTGCCTCCTTCACAAGTGATACAAGGATGCACACCAGCACCAGCTTGCAGGGGATTGAGAAAGGTAATTAACTGGAAGTAACACCAAAATGGTCACTGAATTAATCAGCTCTGGATGCTATAACAGAATACCAGAGACTGCATGGTTTAAACAACAGAAATTTATTTTCTCAACAATCTAGAGGCCTGAAAGTCCAAGACCAAAGTCTAACAGAGTTGAGTCTCTGGGAAGGACCCTCTTCCCGGCTTGTAGGTGGCCATTTTCTTGCTGTGTATTCACATGACCTTTCTTCAGTGCATTTGTGCAGAGAGAGAGAGAGAGAGAGAGCAGTCTCTGGTGTCTCTTCTTCTAAGAACACTAATTCTATCAGATCAGGGCCCCATCCTTATGACCTCATAGCACCTTAATTCCTTACTCCAAATATGGCCACACTGGGGATTAGGGCCTAATCATAAGAATTTAAAACAGGGAGGGACTGAAACTTTCAGTCCATAACAGTCAGTCACTCCAGAAACTCAGCTACAAAAAGGAAAATTATGTGGGCTAAAAAACAAAACTGGACAGTGAGATCAACAGAAATTTTTTCTAAGATTAGGGAGATCTGGATATGATTAAAGATTTAAATAAAAGAAGGCATGGTTTTGCTCTTAATTATCTCTATATGTTCAACACCCAACACAGTGCATTCAATAACCTATTGTTGAATAATTACTGAATGAGAACATAAATAAATGAAAAAGAATGAGGTTGGCAGAGAGAGATCAAGACCACAAGTAAGCCTAGAAAAGAAGGATTTTCATCAAAGGACAGAATCATCATTAAGATTCGGTGGTTTGGTGGTGTAGTCCCAGTTCTACTACTACTGACTAATTTTTGGAACTCAGAAAAGTTTCTTATTAGCCTGGGCCTCTGTTTCTACATCTGTAAAATGAAAATAATAACAATACTTCCTTCATAGGATTATATAGAGGAAGAATTAGGCAATTCACAAATTCATGCATTTATCCTTCAGTAAAGGTCTGTTAAATGGATGTATGGATGGCTATGAAGATAAGTAAGAAAAAAGCATATTTTCTTCTTTAGAATATGTTTCACTAATACAGAACTTGAGGTAATCTTAATACGTGGGAAACTGAGCAATTAAACAGACCTATCCATATCAAAATATAAACCAAATGTAAAATCTTGGCAACTATAAGCAAGATTATACTATTCTGAGATTGCTGTTGTCATTGTTGTTTCAAGTTTCATAATTTGTTACTATTTTTAAGGTCAAATTGGCTCTACATGCAAATACTGAGTTTCCAGCAAAGATTAAAATTAAATGGAACAAAATGAAAGTCAGACATTTTCTTCCGAAAAAGGAGAAAATTTAAAGTTTGCATGGAAGACAAGATAAATTGAAGACAATGGTGATAATCTCCTAATATAACCTCTAGTCAGATGGCTTACATCTTCCTAGATGAAGAAGAAGCTACTCTTATTTGGAGTCAAGAAGTGAAACCACTGTCTCTATGATCCTGATTTGGTGCTAAAAGAATTATAAGGACGTGAGGATAGCAATCACAGTCATTCAGTTGAAGGTAAAATAAGTAAATTTCAATGACCATAGGGTTTAAACTGAGGATCTGATCATACGGTCCTAATCTTATTAATGATACACAAAAGCTCAACATGTCCCAAAGAACAGCACATTGGAAGCCAAAAAACCTAAGTTGAAGACCAATTTTGCTGTTAATTTGCTGCATTGCCTTAGAGAAACTATGTACTTTCTCCAGTCCTCATTTTCCGCATGTGGAACACACATGCTCTGATTCCCGCCATGACTTACTCATAAGAACTAAGTAGATCGATAGCAAGAATATTGTCCTGTGAGGTTTTCAGCAACTATTCTGGGCAAAAGTCTAGCTGTTGTTAAGGCTGGGGTTGTCCTTAGTGTTTTATGAGAGGAGTTAATTTTCACATCCCTAAACCTTAGAAGTGGGAGCATAGGGCAGAAGGAGGAGCTTAGTGCTAATTGATATTTTCCCAAGCAGATTACTATAAGGAAAGGCCCTGATGTAAATCCTTGCAAGTCATGTAGTGGGTGCAGGTGGAGATAAGAAAAGTTAAGGGTTCAGACACTGCTATGAATGAATGTTTGTGTCTCGCAAATTCATACACTGAAATCCTAACCCCCATTGTGATGGTATTAGGAGGTAGAGCTCTTAGGAGATGATTAGGTCATCAGGGTGGATCCCTCATGTGTGGGATTAGCGTCACTATAAGAAGACACTTAACACTTAATAGCTTAAGGTAAAGAAAGAAAGAAAAGAAAATTTAAAAAAAGAAAAGACACAGAGTTACCCCGCTCCTTCCCACCCTCCCTTCTTTTCCTCCTTCTCTCTCCCTGTGAAGCTACGAAGAGAAGGTGCTGTATATAAACCAGGAAGTAAGCTCTCACCAGACATCAGACCTGCCAGCACCTTGGTCTTAGACTCCCCAGATTTCAGACTGTGAGAAATACATATTTATTGTTTAAGCCACCCAGTCTATGGTATTTTTGTTATAGCAGCCTGAATGAACTGAGATAGAGACATATCAGGACCTACTGCTTAAGGGCCAGGGAACTAAGACCAAGAGGGGAAGTTGATGTAAAATTACCATTCTTGGCCTTAAAACTCTCTTCCAAGTACTAAAATTGGCATCTGAGGATAGCTCTGGGTCTACCTGTCAAGCTGGGTATAGAGACAGGAATATCACCTGTTCATAGAGTCTCAGAGTTAGAAAGAACTACTATTGTCAAAAAGTGAGCCACGATCACTCATTTGACATTATTGCCTCATCCAGGTCCTGGTGGAGTTTGCTGACTATATAACAGCAGATCTAAAAAACAATGGTCATGCTAGACTGCAGTTACTCTTATTGTGTCATTGGCTTTCTGAAACAGAAAGCCTCATGTACATTGTTTTTGTGCTTGCTAGTCAAAAGTCCCAGACCTAGTCATTAATTCAGTAGTTTCCCAAAAGTAGGGGCGTTTCCCTCTGAGGGAGAACACATGATGATTTTAGGTGGCTTACAGACACAGCATCAAAACAATCGACTCACATGTTATCTTTTATCTATCTGATTGCATCCAGTAGAAGCCTCTGGTGCATGCTAGCATGACTATAGCATTTTTCTCATCTTTGCAAGTCTCCCTTTAAGTCTAACTCCCATAGTAAGCACAACTCCATATATTTCACAGTTACCTTCTATCTATGGCAAGAGATCTCAATTTTCCATTTGCAACAGTGATATAAAAGTCCCTTTTTAAGTAAATATATTTAAGTTTAAAATTAGTTTTAAAAATACTGAATAAACAAAAGTGCAGTGACTATGACAAAGAATGGTGACTTAATTCAGGGATGATGGAAATCTGAAGAACAAGAAATTAAACAGAGCCCAAAGGGATCAACAGATGGGAAAGAGGGACAGAAACTAGCATTTATGGGGTGCCTGCTATAGGCCAAGGCAAATGGTTAGGCGTTGTTTAGACTTTGTTTGCTCAACTGATATTCATAGTGAACTTGTAAAAGAGGTATGGCAGAATGGCTTAAAAGTGCAGACTACGAAACCACTTGCCAGTTGTAGGATCTTGACTAAGTGACCAAACTTCTCTGTGTCTCAGCTTAGGGTTGCCAGGTTTAAAAATACAGAATGTCCAGTAAAATTTGAATTTTAGGTAAACAATGAAAAAAAATAGTAGAAGTATATCTCATCCAATATTTGGGACAGACTTTAAAAATATTTTATTATATATTTTTAAGCTGTAGAACATGATGTTTTGATATACATATATCTAGTGAAATGGTTACTATAGTTAAACAAATTAAAACATATCTCTCATTTCACGTAGTCTGTGTGTGTATGCATGTGTGTGCAAAGCAAGAATACCTAAAATCTACTGTTACAAAAATCTTGAATACAACACAATACTATTGGCTATCACCTTCGTCTTGTGCATTAGACAGCTCTACTTGTTCATCCTACATATTTACAACTTATATCCTTTGATCTCCAGCTTCCCATTCTCCCCCACCACCGTCTCAGATTGCACATGTTAAGTGAGATCATGCCATATTTTTATTTCTGTATCTGCCTATTTCACTTAGCATAATGCCCTCCAGTTTCATCCATGGTGTGGCAAATGGCAGGATCTTTTTTGTTTTTGAGATAGAGTCTCTCTCTGTCACCCAGGCTGGAGTGCAATGGCGTGAGTCTCCTGTCTCAGGGTCCCAAGTAGCTGGGATTACAGGCACCCATCCCCACGCCCAGCTAATTTTTGTATTTCTAGTAGAGATGGAGTTTCATCATGCTGGCCAGGCTGGTCTCAAACTCCTGACCTCAGGTGATCCTCCTCGGCCTCCCAAAGTGCTGGGATTATGGGAGTGAGCCACCGTGCCTTGCCAGCAGGATCTTTTTTAAGACTGAATAATATTTGTGTCTGTGTGTGTGTGTGTGTGTGTGTATCACAAACGTCATTGCCAAGGACCATGTCCAAGAGCTTTTCCTTTATGTTTTCTTCTAGAACTTTTATGGTTTCAGGTCTTATGTTTAGGTCTGCATACATTTTGAGTTGATTTTTGAGGTATAGTGTAAGATAAAGCATACAAATCAGAAAGGAAGAAATAAAATTATATTTGCAGATGACATGATTCTGTATGTATAAAACCCCCCAAAGAGTCCATTAAAAATATTGTCAGAACTAATAAATAAATTTGGTAAAGTTGTAGGATACAAAATCAATATAAAAAAATCAGTTGCATTTTTGCACATGAATAATGACCTATCTGAAAAAGAAATAAAAAACTTTTCTTTTACAATAGCTTCAAAAATAAAATAAAATAAAAGATTTCAGAATGAATTAAACCAAGGAGGTAAATGATCTGTATGCTGAAACTCTAAAGAAAGAACTGAAGACACAAATAAATAAAAAGATAGCCTAATGTTGATGAATTGGAAGAATTAATCTTGTTAACTTGCCTATACTACTTAAAGCAATATGCAAATCCCTAAATTGCAATGGCATTCTTCACAAAATAGAAAAAAAACAGTTCTAGAATTTGTATGGAATCACAAAAGCCCCCTAATAGTCAAAGCAATTCTGAGAAAGAAAAACAAAGTTGGAGGCATCACACTTTATGATTTAAAATTATATTACAAAGTTTTAGCGTCAAAACAGTATGGTACTGGCATTAAATAGACACATAGACCAATGGAAAAGAATAGAGAACCTAACATATACAGTCAAATAATTTTTGAAGGAACATGAAGAAGACGCATGGGGAAAATGGTCTTTTCAATGAATGGTGCCAGGAAAACAGGATTTCCACATACAAAAGAGCATGACTGGACCCTTATCTTCAGGACACACATACTAAGAAATAATGTGTTATTTATCTGAGATTCAGATTTAACCAGGCATCCTGTATTTAATCTGACAATCTTTTCTAAGCTTCCTCCTCTGCAATATGGGGATAATAAGTCTCTACCTTGTAAGTAAATTAATACATGTCAAGTATTTAGAACAGAGCCTGGCACATGGTAAATACTACATAACTGTTTTATTCTTATTTTTCTAATCTTTTCATCAGGTGGCCATCAAAATTCTGCCCCTGAGACACCTACATGAAACTCTAAGGGCTCTGTAGCACATAGTTCAGGAAACCACTCATTCCAATCTAGCATCTATTTTAAGCAAACCAAGAAAGCTCCCTGAGGGCAGGGACCATGCCTGTTTTCCTCAACAGTATATTTCCAGCACAAGCACAAGGTCTACATTGAGTTGAAGCTTAATTAATATTATTGGGATCTTGCAGATTAAAAGGGCCAAAATAAATAACTGTGTGGCCAATGGTTGAACTGGTGCTAGAATCACCAGTAAATATGCATGGAGAAACCTGTTTAGGTCTTAATGAGCATGTAGTCTAGCTAAAAAGACAAGCACTGTGTTGAACAATGAGAACACACAGACACAGGAGGGGAACATCACACACCAGGGTCTTGGGGGTAGGGGGCTAGGGGAGGAATAGCAGGGGGTGGGGGGATTGGGGTGGGATGACATTAGGAGAAATACCTAACATAGATGACAGGGAGATGAATGCAGCAAACTGC
>PVKP010017515.1:0-11626 GCA_004027715.1 Plecturocebus donacophilus | reverse complement strand
AGGGGGGATTGGGGTGGGATGACATTAGGAGAAATACCTAACATAGATGACAGGGAGATGAATGCAGCAAACTGCCACCATGGCACATGTGTACCTATTAACAAACTTGCACTATCTGCACAAGTACCCCAGAATTTAAAGTATAATAATAAAAAAAAGAAAGAAACTAGAATAAAAAGAGCAAAAAAAAAAAAAAAAAAAAAAAAAAAAAAAAAAAAAAAAAAAAAAAAAAAAAAAAAAAAAAAAAAAAGACCTCCAGGAAACAAGAGATGATAGCATGCAAAAGAATGGGGCTGTTTTGTTCAGGACTAATCCAGGTCCCATCCTGTGACGCTGTGCCCTGGTACTGCCAGTTCACACTGCCCAACTGGAGTCTCTGGATTGACTTTTGCAATGAATTTATGTAAGTGGTTAAACAACGGCCAGCAAGTGTGACTTTAGCAGCTACTGGAAATCAGCCCCACAAAAGACACAGATGTAATTCAGAAGAGTCTAAGCCAGTATGTGACCTCAGGGCCTCACTGTCAGAGAGATGAGATAGGTACTTAAACCTCAAGAAAACAAGAGAGGAAGCATACTATTGAATGAGAAGGAAAAAGTTGGTGTGTTCTATGTGGCCCCTGGGGAGAAAATTAGGACCAGAGGGGAGAAATTGTAAGAAGGCACATTTGAAGGTGGTTTCTAACAAGTAGAACTATCCAAAGACAGAGTGAATGGCACAGGGAAGCAGTGAGTCCCCCGTCACTGGAGGTATACAAGGGAAGTCTGGACATTCCTTCCTGGGAATATTGTACAGAAGAGTCCACAGGAAGCTGGCCGCACCGGTCTTTGTGGTTCAGTCTGCACCTAGTGTGAAATGTAACTGGTACCTCAACTGCATCCTCCAGTTTGGGGTTGTCCACAGGACTCAAGGATCAAGCCTGTGTCTGAGAGGACACTGCTTGACAGCCGAGCTGAGGGCTGGGCTCCATGAGCCACACTTCCTCTAGCTAAGTGTTGGGGAGGTGTGGGGAGTGCAGGGGGATGTGCACGCCAGTAGGAAGGGGACCGTTTTCCTCTTCCCTATTCAGAACTATTTGCACTCCCAGCAAAGCTAAACTGTGCCCAAACCACACCACTTGCAAAGATTGTTTTACAGCAGAATTACAACAAGATTGTACAAAGCTTTTTTTATAAAATTTATTTTTTTGTACCATTAGAAGATATTATCTGGGTTACGCCAAAACCATCTGGAAAGGCAGGAAGGCACTCGGCCTGCTGCCTGGATCCTCTGCTCAGCTCAGCAGGCCTGGCATAGAAAATGAATTGCCACGGCTCTCGCCAGCCGCAACAGCCCCTTCACCCACTGTCCATACGTATCTTTAGCTCAGCCACAGACACCGCCGAGCACCCTTCTTCTGCACACTTCCACCTCCTCTTGAGCCTTCTCACAACTACGCCTGGTAGAGACATACTGCCTGGGCATATTTAAGCAGGGCATTTTTTTTTTATTGTTTGCTTTTCAGTAAGAAGCTTGAAGAGCCTTGGTACTTAATTTGTGTGTAGGTGAAACTTCAATGGATGGAATGCAACCCCAACCATTTTTTCCCTTGGACTCGTGTGTCTGGTGTCACACGACTGCAACCACCACCTCCATGTACCATGCACAGGGCGGCCACTGAAACTCAGCCTTGCGCAGCAGACTGGACCCTGTTCGCTAGGCAGGCTGAGGAGGGACCTAGCAAAGGCCTGAGTCATCTAGAGAAGCCCAAGTCCTGAGTCTCCTCTGGGGTACAGAGAGACGTTATCATCCAAAAGTCTGAAAATACAAGCCTTGATTTTTTTCAAAGAGAAAATATATATATGTGCCTTATTTATAAACAGCAAAGAAAAGAAGATGAAATACCTGGAAAATATATATTTACCAAAAAAAAAACAAAACAGATCTTGATTCTTTTTAATTGGGTTGGAAGGGGTTACTTCATTATGCAGCAAATTAGAAAATTCATAATTTATCATTGCACCCAGTCGAAATGCCACCCAACTGAGTCGCACCCCTGTGAAAACCATCACATAGTAGCAAACTGTCAAGCCTGCTGCAGCCGACGGGCAAAATTAATATGCAAATGTATGCAAGAAATTAAAAAGCAGAATTACCCAGGCAAATGAGGTAGCTATACTTGAATTGTTAGAATTATGAATAATTACTGCGAATTTTCTGCTCCTAATATAACTTGTTTTTTGATAAACAAAGACTTAATTATCGAGATGCGCTGGAGAATTTCCGTGGCGCTCATTAATCTTGCAAAAAAAACAAGTCCCTGGTGCCCAAGCCGTAATGAAGAGCGCGTGCCCTGAATCTTCAGAAAGATCACAGGCACCAGGGTGCCAGGGCTGGAGAAAAAAAATGACAGTGCCAATGTCCCCTCCTGTACCCTGGAGTGTCATAACGTCTTCCACTAACTATCAAAGGGACTTATTTATGCCAGCAGCTGAGCTATAAGTCCAATTTACGATGCCTTGAGCAGTGGTGAAATGATCTGTTGATGTGCGGTGGAAATGCCATCTTGCAGTGGCGTGCGCTGGTCCCAATGATGCCAACATGATGAGGACCCCGCGCTCCGGCGCTAATGGATGTCGCGTGACAGACCGTAATCCGCAAGAGGGACCATCTTTTAGGACCGGTCTCGATGGTTCTCCATTAATCTTGGTTGTGCAGCTCACTGGTGTCCATGGGAACAAGGGCATTATCATAAACACTGGTTTTAAATTTTCCCATGAAGAGTGGCAACTTGAAGGAGCAAGACCGGGCACCACCCTGCAGGGCAGTGGCCTGTGCAGCCTTCGCCATCTCCAATGACCAATGTCCACGCCCGATGGATGGACCAGGGGGGCTGTCCTTTCTTCAGGTCAGGACCAGCAGGCAGAGGGGAGCCAGGAAGGGTCCCAGGCAGCCTGAGGGGGCTGTATCCACTGCTGGAAAAGCCACATGGCCCTGTGGGAGCTAGGCTCATTTACGAGGAGCTTGCAAAGGGGCCATCCCCCACCAGGTCCTCCCAGCACACAGCCGCGGGGGCCTGCTGAGCGTGTATTATTACTTAAAACCTGGCATCTGAGTGGGAATAACTGAGTTCCCGTCATCATTAGGCCGATTAGCGCCATGATAAACCCTCACAGATCATAAGGCAAAATTACAAAACATCACTTCTGGAGCTCTGAGTCGGCTGAAGGAGCTCCCGGCTGCCTGCATTTTCAAACACCTCCTTTCTGAATTCAGGTCCCCAAATACCCTGATGTCTTGACAGAACCGTTTCACTGTGTAGGCAAATTGTCACCTTTTACACCAGGGCATCTGTCAGTTTTATACTCAGTGCTACCTATCCTTCCTCCTTGCTTGCCTGCTCTCTCTCTGTCTCTCTCTCTTTCTCTCTCTTCCTCTGCCCCCTGTCTTGGTACAAACCCCTTGGGAATCTAGCACCCTATCCAGGAATGGACTCATATATCTTCTGCACTATACTTACACAAAAAGAAAAAACCCTTGACAAGTCAGATAGAAATGATGTATCTCCGACATCACTCATCTCCAGATTTTATTTTTATGCAGAACTCAGAGCAGCTTGTCTTGCATTCTCTCACATTCCCTGAGATTAATTCTCACCATGGGCCTGTGATAGGATTGTGAGGGTGAGAAGACATCCAAGCTCAATAGGAAATAAAATGCAACTCAGGAACTCCATCCTTAGCCACTCAGACCAATTCCTGAGAGGATGTTCCTGCAGAAGTCATCTTCCTCTCTGGGGGGAATACTCCCCCAGAAAGAGAAAGGCAGGGGACAGGTTCATCATTCCACTATTGCACATTTCACCAATGAGCAAAATTAAACAGCTAGTAAGTCCCTAGCACTGGAGGGTCCAGTGGGATATAAGTGACCAGAGAGAAAGATTTGATATTCATAGCAAACTCTACCACTTAAAAGCTGTATGACTGTCTTACTCTATTTTCTGCTGCTATAACAGAATACCACAGGCTGAGTAATTTGAAAAGAAATGAAGTTTATTTGGCTTATGGTTCTGGAGACTGGGAAGTCCAAGAGCATGTCACTGGCATCTGGTGGGGGTCATCCAGTTGTCAAAGGGCAGAAGACAAACTCAAGTGCAAGACAGAGACAGAAATGGAGCCAAACTTATCAGGACTTCTGCAATAACTAACCCACTTCCTAGATAATCCATTCATGAGGGCAGAGGCCTCACGGCCTAATCAACTCTTAAAGGCCTCACCTCCTAAAACCATTACAATGGCAATTCATATTAACATGAGTTTTGGTGGAGACATTCAAATCACAGCAGTGATCTTGAGCTATTACTTAATGTCTCTGAGTGGCAATGTCCTCTACTATGAAAAGGGGACAGAGTGTGGCAAGAATTACATGGCATAGGTGCTAAAACCTCATCATGGGGCCAAGCACATAATAGATAATTCGCATTTTTATTATTGGGCTAAAAAATAAATTAGGCTAGTCTCAGCCTATCCTCAGGAAGGGTAGAGTCCAGGTAGGTGTCACAGGCGGCCAGTGCCAAAAAACACGATACATGAAATTAGCAAATAACTGTGAGCAAAGATGAATCAGCCTGACTTTAGAAAGTGTCAGTGGGGATCAGAGTAATCAGGGAAGCTTTGACAGACACACCAAGATATCATCCCTTACTCCAACCCTACCCTTCAGAGCTCTCTGCTCTGAGACACTGGGCTAGACTCTGCAAGCTGCATTTCTGTTTTCTCTGCTGCTCCCTGCTAGGCTCGGAGAAAAAATAAACTTGTACTTCCTGTTCCTCTGTCCTTCCTGTTCCTCTGTCCATCCTGTTCCTCTGTCCATCCTGTTCCTCTGTGCTTCCTGTTCCTCTGTCCATCCTGTTCCCCTGTCCTTCCTGTTCCGCTGTCCATCCTGTTCCCGTCCTTCCTGTTCCCCTGTCCGTCCTGTTCCCCTGTCCGTCCTGTTCCCCTGTCCGTCCTGTTCCCCTGTCCTTCCTGTTCCTCTGTCCATCCTGTTCCCCTGTCCGTCCTGTTCCTCTGTCCTTCCTGTTCCCCTGTCCTTCCTGTTCCCCTGTCCGTCCTGTTCCCCTGTCCGTCCTGTTCCTCTGTCTATCCTGTTCCTCTGTCCATGCTGTTTTGCTTCTTCACTCCAGCAGCAGCAGTTCCTTCCTGCAGCAGGAACAGAATCCAGTTTGAATGCTTTCAGCACCTACCAGACCAGCTTTCCTGTGCACCATGCTAGGGCCACCAACTTTTAGTGCTGCCAGTCCAACACCCTGGGAATCCCCTCCATCCCAGGCAAACCAGAATGGTTGGTCACCCTTCTCATCTCAGAGACACCAGAACCAGCCAAGCAGTGCCCTCAGAGGTCTGGGTTCAACCTCCACAGACTATGCTGTGCTAAGTTCTAGCATTTCTACCTGCTTCCTTTGTCCCCAGCCCTGGAAGAGGGTTAGCCCATTTTCTGCTACAAAAACAGAATAACACAGGCTGAGTAATTTATAAAGAAAAGAATTTTATTTGGCTTATGATTCTGGAGACTGGGAAGTCCAAGAGCATGTCATTGGCATCCAGCAAGAGTCATCCCATGGCAGAAGGGCAGAAGGCAAGCTCAAAACCTGGAGCTGCTTCCTGCTCCCATGATACCTTAATGTGCTCTTTCTGATGACCTGATTAACAATCTTGTAAATAGTTAACACTTCATTATAATTAATTGTAGTAAAATATACATAACACAAAATACACCACTTTAACCATTTTTAAGTGTACACTTCAGTGGCATTAAGTACATGCACAGTATTGTACAACCATCAGTACTATCCCATCTCCAGAACTTTTTCATCTTGCAAAACTGAAGCCCTGTACCCATTAAACAACAACTCTGTATGCCTTCTCCCCCACTCTGGAAATCACTGTTCTACTTTCTGTCTTTATAAGTTTGGTTGCTCTAAAAACCTCATGTAAGGAATCATACAGATTCTGTCCTTTTGTGTCCAGCTTATTTTTCTAGCATGTCTTCAAGCTTCATTCATGTCACAGCATGTGTCAGAATTTCCTTCCTTTTTAAGGAAAAAAATATATTTCTGAATAATATCCCACTCTATGTATATAACACATTTTCTTTGTCCATTCGTCCATTGATGGACGGACCCTTGGGTTGATTCCATCGTTTGCCTATTTTGAATAATGCTACTATGAACATGGGTATGCAAATATTGCTTTAAGACCCTGCTTTCAATTCTTTTGGATGTACACCAAAAAATGGAATTGCTGGTTCATAAGGTAATTGTTTATTTAATTTTTTGAGGAGCCACCGTAATATCTTCCACAGAGGTTTGACAATTTTTCATTCCTACCAACAATGCACAACGGCTCCCGTTTCCTCCCTTCCTTGCCAACACTTGCTACTTCCTGTTTTGCTGGTAATCGCTCTTCTAATGAATGTGCAATAGACCACTTCTTTATGTTAGATTTGCTCTGCCGGACTAACCAGAGTGGCTCCATCTCCTGGTTGGGCCCTGGCTGATACAGAAGGCTTCCAAGAGGAGCTACAACCAAAGCAGAGCATTGGAGAATGAGGCACATGGCAGGGTGCTGAGAGGGAGGGCATCAGGACAGGACTAGATGGTAGAGGGGAAAGCCCAGAGAAGAGAGGGATTGGACCCTTGCCGGGTTGGGGTGAGGCCATTGTGACTCACACAGCCAGGCTGGATTCTATTCTCTCAGCAACCTGTCCTTGAAGCTGAAGTAAGTGTCCTCTAACTGCAAACCCAGCAGTGTGCTCCCAGATCAACACCTAAGCATCTAAGGAGCAGACCTAGGAAGCCTCTAATGAAGTATGCAGCCCACCAAACAGATGCAAAAACTGAGGCCTGCCAGGAGGCAGTAACTCAGCCAAAACACCCTGTGAGAACTCAGCCTTCTTGATTCCCTCCATCTCATAGCACTGGTCTCAGTCTTTCTCCTACATACCACCCTCTGCATAGAAGAAAACACCTCCTTTGCCCTCCCTGGCCCAGTAGTGGTGGTAATAATAAGAACCAAGTTGATTGAGAGCTGACGATGGACCAGGCACTTTACATGCATCACGCCACTGTCCTACCTCAGAATGGTCCATGGTCAGGTCTATCACTGTTCCCATTTTACAGATGAGAAAACTGAGGCTTAGCATGTTTAAATCACCTGCCTGAGCTACAGAAGTGGGAGGACTAGGATTGGAACGCAGGAGTCTGACCCCACAGCCCACAGGCTTTGGCCATTCCACCCCTTCCCTCTGCACCGTGGGGGAATGTGAAATTTTCCAGAGGAAGGAGCTGAGTCCTCACAGCTGCATGCCCCCAGAGCGCTGAGAGGGGCTGAACCATGGATGCTAAGAACATTTCAGCAACAGCTGCTGACGGCAAGTTGACTTCAGGCTCCTATGGCAACATGTGGAAAGCAGAGGCAGTAACTGGGAGAGACAGAGAGAGCCCAGAGCTAGGCAGAGCAGTCCTGTCAAAAGTCCTGAACAAGACAAGCACTTTCTATATCACTTTTTCTGCCCACATTTCTTATTTATTTAGGAATTTGTTTTCCCCTAAAGCCCTTTCTGAGGCTATGGTGAAGAGGGCAGGCGGTGTGGGGTGAATCCAAGGAAACATGGATGGACCCTGCACAGAGGCCCATGCCTGCTTCTACCCTGTACCCAGGACTGGGATCCACAGGGGCCCTGATGGGGACTGTGGCACTGGACAAGTCTGGTCCAGCAGCCTGACAGCAGCCCTGGGTTAGAGCAGGTGAGCAGCCCAACCCTCCAGTGCAGGCGGGTGCAAAGGCTAGGCTCCCCCCACCACCAAGATCCAGAATTTGATGCAGCTCCCCTCTCTGCTCAGGGCCTCTCAAAGATTCAGCTAAAGACCCAGACCTCTTTCTTACATGTCTCATTGGGCGGGGTGGTGGTTGTAGAGCCCCTGAAGCCCACTGTAGATAGCCTTGGGACCCAGAGACCACAGATTAAGTACCTCTGAGTTTGCCTCCAAGCTCCTTAGGGACAGGGATGGGCTTGTTGTGGAATCCCCGACACCCGACATGGGCTGGCATATCACAAGCCCCCACGCCTGTGCTGAATAATGAGTAAGTCCAGGTAGAGATTCTCACGTCTGTTTTGCAGGTGAGAAAACTGAGACCCAGAGAGGATGTGCAATTTTTGCAATGCCAGGGTCTGACTCCAAAGTCCAGGCTCCCTCCTCTCTAGCTGCCGCCTTCAGCAGTGCTGGGTATCATAGTAAGAGGTTAGCATTTCCTGTACGTTTAGGTGTGTGAGCACATCAACACGTTGTCTCATTCAATCTCCATAGCAACCGTAGCAACAGGTCTAGCATTGTATCTATTTTAAAGCTGAGGAAACTGAGGCACAGAGATGTTGAGCAACTCACCAAGGCTCTCAACAGGCGAATGGCAGATCTGGGATTTGGACCAAGCAGGCTGCCCCCAGGGCTCATGTGCCCACCGGGTGGGCTCTGCTACCTCCCCCAGGGAATCAGCGTAGCTCTTGGACAGTGGGAACGCCCCAGACTCCCTGCCCCTGTGGAAGGAGCCTTGGAGGGACCACAGCATGTGGAGCCAGAGGCCAGGCACGAGAGCCAGGCAGGCCCCCCACGCGAATCCAGGAGCCAGCCCTTGCCAGCTGTGAGAACCTCAGGCCTCCACTTACTCAGCAGGAACAAAAGGTGGGGAGGGGCTGTGCCCACTTCGAGATGCGTGCCCAGCATTTGGCACAGACATGCAAGCACAGTCAAGGTGATCTGCAGAAAGCGCTTAGAACAGTGTCTGGCACAGTACTCGTGCGTGTCCCTAAGTACGAGTTGCCACTGTTGTTATTATTATGGTTAATGCTCTTTAACCACTCTCCCACATCCGTGACAGATAAACTGAACCAGCAGTATGGTGGGAGGTGGCAAGACAAGGGGCTGCTAGAGAAAATGATGAGCAGGAGCCTGGAGTCAGCATACCTGTCCCTAACCCAGTCCCTTACCCTGGCCGGGACAGGTTCTCAACCTCTCTGTGACTTGTTCCCTCTGCCACTCCCATCCATGAACCAGGCATAGCAGTGATAGCTCCCACCTCATGGCCTTGTTGCAAGCACTAACTGAGATTGCCCATGCTGCCTTCAGAGCCGTGCGGGCACAGGGGAAGCGTTCTGTAAGTGCTGCCTGTTCATGTCATTAGTGGTCACAGCCTGTTCTGTCTTAGAACCTCATTAGGGCCAGGCACGGTGGCTCACGCCTATAATCCCAGCACTTTGGGAGTCCAAGGCAGGCGGATCACGAGGTCAAGAGATCAAGATCATCCCTGCCAACGTGGTGAAACTCCGTCTCTACAAACAACACAAAAATTAGCTGGGGGTGGTGGTATGTGCCTGTAGTCCCAGCTACTCAGGAGGCTGAGGCAGGAGAATTGCTAGAACCCAGGAGGCGGAGGTTCAAGTGAGCTGAGATGGCACCACTGCACTCCAGCCTGGTGACAGAGTGAGACTCCATCTTAAAGAAAAGCAAGAACTTCATTAGAAATGTTGGTTTGGTCAGGTCCATGCACTTCCGCCTCAGGTGGCTATGCCAGGCCCCAGGCTGGAAAATCAGGCACACCCTCCAGACTCAAGAGGCTTACAATTCCATGTGGACAAAAATGACCCCACTTAGTTCTTACATAAGGCTGGCTGTGAACTGAGCCACGGCTGAGAGATGCAAGGGAAGTTACGGTGCTTGCCACTAGACCTGGACAGGGTTTGAGGGATTGAAGCGGGACTCAAAGAATGAGGACAAAATGGTAGGGAAAGGGGATCCCAGGCAGAAGGAACTGCATAGGCAAAGGCCCAGAGACTGGTCACACATCACCGCTAGAACGTATAATACCTTCATGCAAACTGGACAAAAGGCACCTCTAACCCAGTGCAGCTGTCCTCAGTCTAAAGCATACAGCTTGGTGAACAGGCATCGGGCCATATACCACACCCTATCCACTCCTTGGCTGGAAGCCCTTGTACACAGTGTACAACCTGACCAGCCATACGCAGGGCTTTGGGTGTTCAAGAAAATGAAGAATCACTTGATGCTGCAGGAATGTGATGTCCATGGGGAGAAGGGTGCAATGAGATGTAATGTTGGAAAGATGAGATGGGGCCATCTCATAGAGCAGGATAGCAAACTGGGCAGGGAGAGCCAATCGGCTGTCTGTAATCTATCAATCAGGATTGTCTGCAGAAGCAGACAGGAGCAGATGAGTACAAAGAGGACACAGGCACAGATAGTTCAGAAAGAGCTGAGACTGATTAGTCATGTCTGCCATGGACACAGAAAGGGAGGCAGCTGAAGAAGCCTTGCATGCCCTGTGCTCTCCTTGTTTCAGCAGAGATGGCAAGCTAAGGAATACCATTTTATTCCAGTGATGTTACCAGGAGGATTTTCCCCATAAGAGGCTCTTCTGGGGCTAAGTTAGGCTGGAGCTCTCTGGGCCCTCATTCTCCCTCACATTTAGTTCTCTCTCAAATAATCAAAGTGCAGCAGGGAAGGAGAAGAATTCACCCACCATGGTGGAATGAGGCTGCAGCAGCTTCACTGAGATGGGTCTGCCTCTGCCTCGTGTAGACAGAGCCTTGGGCACTTGTTCCCAAGGAGTTTGTGAGACGAGTGCAGCTCTAAAAATGATTTTTAATGGGCACGCCGTCGACATGGAAAGGAACAAAGGAGGGAGGAGATGGAGGGGAGGAGCCTCCCTAAACGAGTCCCTGATTCCCCACATTGCTCAGTGGCCATCTGAACCCGTGCTGTCCACTGAAGTGACCACGGACTCCAGGGAGCTCCCGAGCACTGGAAACACAGCCTGAATTGAGTTTGAATTGAGATGAGTCTTAAGCACTCGTGAGATTTCAAAGACTTAGTGTGGGAAAAAAAAGAAGGCAAAGTACCTCCCGAATAATATTCATATTAATTACATGTTGAAGTGATAATATTTTGGATAATTAAGTTAAATTTAGTCTTAAAGTTTATTTCTCCTGTTTCTTTTTACTGTCTACTAAAAAATGTATTACACACGTGGCTCTCTGTATGTTTCTGTGGGACAGCGCTGCTCTTAACTTTCCACAGGTGATTCTGGCCCATACTGGGGCCAGTTCCAGAGGTTTGGGCTCTGGCCACAAACATATGTGAAGAGGGTGTGGCCCAGCCAACAGCTGGACTCCTTCCTCTACCGCGCAAAACCTGTAGCCTGAAATCCCAGAGGAGAACCCTTGGTGCCTGGGTGCATGAGATTCGTGCTCTTCAAGGGAATCGACTTTATGTATTGTATTTTATTTAGACTGTTTTCTAGAGCAGGTTTGCAGAAAATCTGAGTGGAAAACACAGAGGCTTCTTGTATATTCCCCTTCCCCCCGCAGTCCCAGATTCCCCGACTGTGAATATTTTGCGTGAGTGTTGCCATTGCACTTGTTGCAACTGATCAACCAATACTGACACATTATTAAGGAAAGTCCTTACTTTAGATTGGGGTTCATCATCTGTGTCATACATTGAATGGATTTTGGCAAATAGCATGTATCCAGCATTACAATGGTAGAGAATAGTTTCACTGCCCTCAAAGCCCC
>PVKP010017514.1:0-45980 GCA_004027715.1 Plecturocebus donacophilus | reverse complement strand
AAGAAACAAAGAGGGACATTACATGGTGGTGAAAGGATCAATGCAACAAGAAGAGCTAACGATCCTAAATATATACGCACCCATTACAGGAGCACCCAGATACATAGGGCAAGTTCTTAATGACTTACAAAGAGACTTAGACTTCCACACAATAATAGTGGGAGACTTTAACATTACACTGTCAATATTAGACAGATCAACGAGATAGAAAATTAACAAGGATACCCAAGACTTCAACTCAGACCTGGAACAACTAGACTTAACAAATATTTACAGAACTCTCCTCCCCAAATCCACAAAACATACATTTTTCTATCACATTATACCTATTTTAAAAGTGACCACATAATTGGAAGTAAATCACTCCTCAGCAATTGCATAGCATTTCACAGGTTTAAATAAAATATTGGTTGGCTGCTCGTTTGTTATCTTCATCCCCTATTCCTTCCTGTCTCCATTGTTAAGCACAATTATTGGCATAAAAGAGGTTTTTAATACCCATTTTTAGACTGCATTCTAGCCTGGGCAATAAAACAAGAATCCCATTCTCTCTCCCTCTTTCTCTTCCACTTTCTTTCTCTCTTTCATTCTTTTTTCTTTCTTTCTTTTGCTGTTTCTTTCTTTCTCCTTTTCTCTCTTCCTCTAATAAAAAAGAAAAAGAAAGAAAAAAAAATTTTACATTGTTGAGTGCTGAATTTTGTTGTCATCTCCGAAGAATACTGGACTTTGTTCTAGTAGGCAGTTAAGTTACTTGCAGATCATTTTGATCCTTTTGAGGCTTGTTTGCACACTTTGTTAGGGGAGGAGTATGGTAGCCTTTTCTCCAGAGCTAATTTAGCCCTACTCTTAAGGTGTGACTCTTTTGGTGTCTCTACTGAATTTCCTGGGAGTTCTATGAAGTTTCTTTACCTTGACTGGTCAGAACTCAAACGTCTCCCAGCCCTATGTGAGCTCTGGGGATTGTTTGACTTATAGATCCCCGGTCATTTTTTGCCTGGCCTTGGAGAGTTCCATCCTATTCACGTGCAGGTTAGTATTTATCAAGTGTCTCAGGGAAGACTTGATTTCTGGAGCTGTTTCTGTGTAGCCGTCTCTTTTCTGGTATTATAACCTGGAAACACCAGCAACCTCAGCCTTCCTAAACTTTGACTGTCTCCTCAACTCAGCGTGATTTCTGTGCTCTATTCAGAATATGCCTCTTCTGCTAAAGACCAGAAAGTGCCTTCAGCAGAAGCCAGGGAAAACACAAGACCAGCTTCATTTGTTATACTTATTTTAGGAATTAAGAGTCTTATACTGCCCCTATAATATAATGTCTGAACACATTTGTTTCATATATTTTCCCAGTTGCCTGATTGATTACAGTAGGAGGGTTAAAGTTAGACCTAGTTTCTTCCTCATGTACAGACGCAAAATTAGCTTTCATTTTTCTTTTTATATTTTCATTCCAAAGCAATGTAACTGTTTCTAAATAAACTAGTATGCATTAATCTTTTAAGAATAAATATCTTGGCTGGGCACAGTGGCTGATGCCTATAATCCTGCCGAAGTGGGAGGATCGCTTGAGCCCAGGAGTTCAAGACCAGCCTGGGCAACATGGTAAGACCCCATTTCTAATAAAAAAAAAAAATTAGCCAGTTGTGGTGGCATGGGCCTGTGTTCCCAGCTACTCAGGAGGCTGAGGGGAAGGTTGCTCGAGTCCAGGAGTTGAGGCTGCAGTGAGCCATGGTTGCACTACTACGCTCAAGCCTGGGCAACAGAGCAAGACCTTATCTCAAAAAAATAAATAAAAATTAATAAACATCTCAATATTATCATTCTGTAATGCTACCAGTGCTCAAATCAGTTATGGAATATTTCGTGGAAAAAATGCATTCAACGAATATTTACAGTCATCAAGAAAATCAGTCATAACATGTTCTGAGGAATGCTGTTTCTGAAGGCCAAAAACAAATGTTGAAGTCCTAACTCAAGTTTACTAAGTTGGGTGGCAATGAGTATTAGTAGTATTGGTATTAGTTTTCTTACCTGTGAAATGAGCTGTACCCTGATCTACATAAATGAAGCACTCTTGAGTTGCACAGCATGTAGCCTGAATAGCTATGAAGCAGCAGCCCTGGCTATATCAAGATACTTCCATCTGAAAGAAAAGATTCACGTCAAAATGGCTTACACAATAAATATATTCTCTCACCTAGCAAAGTGTTCAGATGTAGTAGCAGTTCCAAGGGTAATTTGATGACTCATGTTATGAAGAACCTAAGTCCTTTCTTTCCCCCTCCCGTACTCAGCCCTCTCCTCAGAGTTACTTTCATATTCTCTCTGCATAGTTGAATAATGGCTGCAGAAGCTCCAAGCATCATGGCCTCTGACAACCATTTCCAAAGACAAGAGAATATGTCACTTTGGGACACAAGTTCTCCACTGGACACTTCTCCAGAAGTCTCCCAGCAGACTAGCCCTCTTGTCACTACCTAGAATTCTATCACATGCCTTCATTAAGCAATCACTCTCAAGAGGAGTAGAATTACTACGGTTGGCTTACTAACAAAGATTCACCCCTTGAATCATATGGCCAACCAGCATCTAAAAAGAGTGGAAGGAAGGAAAAAAGAGACAAGACTGCTACTGAATAGGCAAGTGAAGTGTCTATTTATTGCACAGATATTCTGTATGTAAAATATCTATACAATTAAAAGCTATCTAACCTAAGTGAGATCATATATGTGAAATTAACCTACTCTCAATCACTATGTAATGTCATGTCAATTTTAATCCTTAAATGACATTATTTAGTAAATTCACCAGTTATATCTACTAAATTTACCATACTTGGTTGTAAAAGATTTTTTACATGTTTAAAAAGCAAACTGCACATTTGCTGCAGGGATATTATATACAGATAAGAAAGATGACCTTAGTCTTCCCAAATTCTACCAACCAGAGGAAAAAAGCTAACATTTAAATACACACATATCTCCCCTTCAGAATTTCCCCCATGCTAAGTACAAAATATTTTACAGAAATACTCTATGTTCTATACTACAGCCAGCTTTTTAACTTAATTTACTAATATTTACATAGATTTAGATATAAGTTTTAATGGCTGGGTAGAATCTGCCTTTGTTTCAAAAAAGTCACTTCTATATTCAGAAGAATTGAGATTTGGCACGATGAAGATAGAAAAGTGCATCAAAAATGCTGAATGCAATCTTGAAAAAGTGTTGAAAATATTTGAAATTACAATGACTAGTATAAGTCTACAGCCTCTGTAGGCCTTCTACTGTCTCCATGCAAATCTGTGCCACGTGAATGCCTCACTCGTCTTTAATAGCCTACTGTGAAGTCACTGAGCTTTCCGTTTACCTCCGCCTAAGATCTATTCCCAAATGGGAGTAAGCCTTATTTCTCTTCATCATTCACAACTGAATCCTTCTTCAAGATTCAACCACATTCTTTTGATAGCCATTACCATGATTATTAGGGCTGTTTTTACTAAGGGTCATAATGAGGAGTCTGTTGAGAGAAAATAAGGATATTCTTTCAAGTCCAGTTTAATACTTAATTTTTTAAAAAGGTTTTATTTATTTGAGACAGAGCCTCACTCTGTTGCCCAGGCTGGAGTGCAGTGGCATGATCTCGGCTCATGGCAACCTTGGTCTCCCATGTTCAAGTGATTCTCCTGCCTCAGCCTCCCCAGTAGGTGGAACTACAGGTGTGCACCACCATGCCTGGCTAATTTTTGTATTTTCAGTAGAGATGGGGTTTTGCCATGTTGGCCAGGCTGGTCTCAAACTCCTGGCCTCAAGTGATTGGCCCACCTTGGCCTCCCAAAGTGCTGGGATTACAGGCGTGAGCCACTGCACCCGGCCAAAATAGGTTTTAAATTTAAAAAATGTTTAAAGAACGAACCATGCACAATTTATGGTATACCCATAATGCTTTTTTCTTTAGGCATCTAATGAGGACAACCCAGCTAATTTTCATGTGTATGGCTAAGGAAGAGAAACTACAAATAGATATCAGATATTAATTTTGTCACCGCCTTTCCGTGGATTTAAATGTTAAGGTGCAAAATTATTTCAGTGAAGGTCTGGAAGAACCAAATGAGCTTTTTCCTTTCACCTTGGATTTAGCCAGCTGCCTATCCAGCCCACTTATGAATACTTCTTTTGCTACAGTAACTCAAAAATCTGTTAGCCCCAGTATTACCCAAAACTCTTATTTTCTGCGAACCTCCATATACCTACCTGAGCTTTTTCTTTAGCGTCATCAGTCTTTCCAACTAACCAGAGCAAATGTGAATGTTTCATCTCCTGAATGTCACTCACTGAAAGTAAAATTTGGAGCAGTTTCTACAGTTTAGAGAGCAGATAAAGTCAAGCTATGTCTACATAAGATAAAAACTACAAAAAGGTAAATGAAAATTAAAGCTGTTCATATGATTAGAAAAAAATGCTTGATAGTTTTCAAAATTCAAAATCTGTAATAAATTGTTAGGAAAAAATAACCCAAATATTGAGAACTGGTTGGGCGGTAGGGAGAAAGAGCCCTCTTCCACTGCTGGTAGGAGGCTAACCTGGTGCAGTCATCTGGAGAGCAGCATGGTAATATCATGGCAAGTTAAGCAAGTACAGACCTAACAATTGGGCATTCCCCCTGTTTAGATCCTAGAGAAACACTTACCTCAGGATATTAATTATCAATTGCCATATAACAAATTACTCAAAACAGAGTGGTTTAAACCAACAATAAACATTTATTATCTCATAGCTTCTATGGGTCAAGAAGTCAGGAGTGGCTTAGCTGGGTGGTTCTGGCTCAGGGTCGATCATGAAACTTCAGTTGAGATGTTGGCTGGGGCTCTGGTCATCCAAATGTTTAACTTGGGCTGAAGGATCCACTTCTAAGATGCCTCGGTCAAAGGGCAGGTAAGCTGGTTGTAGCTATTGGCTGCTCCATAGGGCTGGGCTGCTAGAGTGTCCTCATAACATAGTGGCTGGTTTTGCAGAGAACAAGTAATCCAAGAGAACAAGGCGGAAGCAGCAGTGTTATTTCATGGCTTAGTCTGAGAATCCACAAGCTATCACTATGCCATATTACGTTGGTCACAAAGATTAGCCCCAATACAATGTGGAAAGGGATTACACAAGGGCACGAATACTAGAAGGCAAGGATCACTTGGGGCCATCTTGAAAACTGGATTCCATATACAAGTCTATGTATTAAAACAATCACTGCAGTATTATTTGCAGTGACAATGAGTTGCAGGCAACCTAGGCTGTCATTTCTAGAGAAATTTGTAAGTAAAATGTGGTGTATGCCTCTGATGGAATACCTTATAGCAATCAAAACCAATGAACTAGAGTTACACTCTTTTTAACTCACAAGAAACAGAAACAGAATTTAAAAATAGTAGGATTTATAGCATAATGCAATTGATATGTCTAAAAACCACTGTGTGTACATATGTACTTTTCATATTATATAAAGAAACATATTGCTAAATAAATACATAAAGGGTCGACTGGAAAGGCATATTTTAAGTGGTTGTATATGGGGGAAAGTGGAGACCAACGAAAGAATAAAATAAAAAAAGTAACAAAGAAGGGCTTTGTAAGAATAATGTAAAGAGTGTGCCATGAATTGAAGAAAGGAATTAATTACCTCAATTAGTTGAAGTTTAAAAAAAAGTTCCTTTTTTTGGTAGAGTTGTAATGTGGCCAAAGCAAGTCTAAGAGATCTTGTTGAAGCAAGATTCTAGAACATAAGATTCTATTCGTTTCCCTATTTTTTAAAGTCACATCCCTGTGGAAAAAAATTTTTAGTGGCTCATGTGTGTAATCCCAGCTGTTTGGGAGGCTGAGGCAGGCAGATATCTGAAATCAGGAATTTGAAAACAGCCTGGCCAATATGGTGAAACCCCCATTTCTACTAAAAACACAAAAATTAGCCAGGTGTGGTAGCACATGCCTGTAGTCCCAGCTACTTGGGAGGTTGAGGCACGAGAATTGCTTGAACCCAGGAGGCAGGGGTTGCAGTGAGCCGCAATCACACCCACTCCAGCCTAGGCAACTGAGCAAGACTCTGACTCAAAAATAAAAATAAAATAAAATGAAATAAGATAAAATAAAATAAAATACCTCCCTTATTCTCCTTGTTGAAATAAAATTCTTTTAGCAAGACACAAATCTCTTTCATTTCTCAAATGGAGATTTTAAAATGTAAATAATCTTAAAAGAGGTAGCTCATAAATTAAATTTATAATTAGGAGTAAATGTCTGATAGCAGGTTTCTTTGTTGAGGATGTGTTTAATGGGATAAAGCTAAAGGAACATAATTTTGAATTTCCTTAAAGAATATGGGGATTGAGGGGTTGGAAAAGAGAAGGAGCATGGAGGGGCACATTAAGGGACCAAAGGCAGATTAGATCCTTCATAATTTAGATTAAAACTAGTGCTTGCGAAAAATTTTATTTTGGGGTTGGAACAAAAAAAGGATCACCTTGCATTTATGGTTAATTTATTTCTTTTGAGTTTTAGGTGTACCTATAGACACATTTTCACCTGTTTAATTTTCACTGTGGTTAACAACTCAAATATTAATTTACTGTCTTCACATTGTTTCAAACTGATGATTTTCTGTGTTCAGCAGTAGTGGATTGTTTGGTTATCCTTGGTTGGTCACCACTTGCATGAAAATCTAAATCTAAACTTGAAAGTAGGCCAGTTTTTAAATAATTTACAGAGCATTTAGGACTAAAATAAAGAAGGTTCAGGTGAAAGCCTAATTTATCTTAATGAAAATATGTTATATATACTTGCAACTATGTGACATCAGAGAGTTAGGATAATATTTTTTTAATTTGAGGACAACAATGATACTGGTTTTATTGAGAATAAGCCCAACCTAGGGCACTGGGAGTGCACAAGTCACTAACACAAGTGATCCACACGATCCAACTGCAGCCCCTGTGGGATCACGCCCACTAAGGTTTTAACACCTACCTCTGCTGAGTAACAGTGAAGACACCAGTCCAAAGAAGCCAATATTTACCAAGCTTTCCTTTTTTTCCCTATTTTAAAAAGTAAGTTATCACTCTCAAAAAATGTTGTGTATGTGTGCTTAAGTATTTTCTTATTTATGAGCCCTTCAGACACTAGACAAGTTATTATCAAGCCACTTATGTACTGTCTAATATAAAGTAGCGTAGGCATATATAATCTCTAAGGCAAAAAAAAAAAAAAAATCCTCATGAAGAATCCCCATGGATTCCCCTCATGAAGAATCCCCATGGAGCACTAGGCAGTTCTAGAAACACAAAAACCAGACATTTTATTCACAGTGCCACCTTCTTCCCTGCTCTACAAGGCATTTTTGCTCAAGCGCCGGCCCCCTTAAGGCATCACTGTAATATTTGGTTAACAGAAACGGACACATTTACATAGTAACAGCTGTTTTTCATATAACTCTTCACAAACAATCTAGAGATACTGAAAATATTGTGGCTTTGAAGCTTTGTGAAGTAAAAAAAATTTTTTTTTCAAAACATTTCTATTCTCTCTTCATGATATAAAGCAGTGGACAGTATCTAAGGCCCACTTCAAGGGGCCATAAGCTCCGTGAAGGCCGGGCCTGGCTTGTACCACATTCTCCAGAGTCCGGCAGAGCCCAGCAGGGCAGCAAATTTTATTTCTTGAATGCTTGGAGAAATACATGTCTTATTTGACTAATTTACATATCAATTTTTCTTCTTGACAGTTGGCTAGCCATAGAGACATTTTTCATACCAGAGCAAGATCTAATGTATTCTCATCACCTTGACAATGTGGAAGAAAGCAGACCAAGTCCAGAGAAGTTTACAGACCAGTGAGGCTCAGAGGTACGGAAGTTTGGCCACTGGACTGAAACTCACCCTCTCCCACCCACCCCAGTGCTCTGTGAACCGCACTCTATACACTGTTTTCTCCTTTACGTCTCTTAAAAATCAAATTTAAATTAACTGGCTTTTTAAAAAAGAACACATTTTCAGTTTCATTAAGAAAAACTAAAAAATAAGTTTGTAAAAGTCTTTTATTGTATCCGTGCCACACATAGTGAAAAATAACACTCCTAAAAAAAGAATGCTACCTTTTCCACAACATTTTATCTTAAATAAAACTTCAAGTACTCTTACATAGGTACAAAAAAAAGTCTGATCTATTTGCCTCCAACAGGCCACCACAACACACAGTAGATAAAACACAGTGGTTACAAATGTCTTTTAAATTTATTTCTGAGGCAAGGCAAATGGGAGGGGAATGTTTCTATGAAAAAATACTGTGTGCGTAGGAAATTGTCACAATTTTATTCCACGTGGATACAAATGATTATACTTTAATTTAGGCCCTGGTGGCTTAAAATTATGTAACAAAATAGAAAAATGGAAAACTAATATCCCCTACACCCTGTTTCAAAGGCAGGCACTACCAAGATTAAGGAGACGCCACAGTGTTGGTAGAGGATAATTACTGTACAGACTGTATAGCTATCATTACCTTCAGACGAAAATAAAATGCTACAATCCTCTAAGGCATGAACAATAATGTCTGCAAACAATATATACACATAATACATATTTAAAACAAGACAATATAAACAAGAATGAACAGTATATACAGGTCAATTTTTTCACTGTTTTGAAATACAATTTAACTACACAAGTGATGCAGCAACATATATATATATAAATGTACTTGTAACTCTACAGTAAAGTTTCTTTTTGGTGCTTTTATAGCACATCAGTGTAAACAGTTTAACTTGGCTTTGTTTTATATTTTAAAACATTCCTTGTTGTATTTTCAAGATTTAAAGCAATTTTCTAGTTCTTCCTTTTCACAGAAAACGAAGATTCTGGATGTGGTTTAATCATAAATAATTCATAAAATTAAATACATTCACTAAAAAATAAACTACAAAGTAAAAAAATGAAAAATAGATATTTATTGAGAGGGAAAGGAGAACCATTTCCCATATTAGAGCTCTGGTGTTGAGTATTCAGTGCGATTTGATATATTTTAATTGCTATTGCACTATAACACCCTTTCCTTTGAAAATTCTTTGGGTGTGCTTCCCTGTTCTACCTAAATTAGCTGATAAATCACACAAACCAATAACCAAGGGCCTTGGTTGTTGTAGGAGTGAAGCCTTTAAAAATGGTATCATTCTTCTGATACTTTTTTTTTATACTTATCTTAAGGAAAAAGAAAGTCATTATGTATGTGCCTTGCACATTTATGTAAATACAGTTCACATTGCTGGTCTCATTTGTCCTTGTTTAAAAGAAAAAAAATAAAGAGATTATTATTATAACAACTTCAGCTCACTTTGAAAGTATCTGTCCACTTTTTTTCAAAATACTTCCTCATATTGTGGCCAGCTCTGCCTATATCAGAATCATCTTCATTAAATGTTTCACAGTTGTCAAAAACAAGCCTGACATCTAGAGCAAAGGTTTCAAGGTTTGGATACCTGAAAGAAAACACATAATTAGTGATTACTTTCATAGAGCGGCTTTGTTTTGTTAAAAAATGAAGAGTTAACAAAACTGAAAAAAAAATGATTAGGATAACTGTATTTAAACTGATATAAAAATATGATATCTTTTTAAAGATGGAACATTTAAAAATTTTTGTATGTTCTGGAACATACTGGATTTAAAGAACAGGTTAAATGGAAAAACAGATTTCTCTAAAGATCAAAACATATTTCAACTGGCATTTCCCCATATCCCATCTCCTGTTTGACCTCTGTGTCACACAATTCTGTCACAGGACCTATCCCATCTAACTACTTTATTAAGTTCTCTGACCAAATGGATCACTTGTAGGATCCTATTATCTGTATTCAAAAATGCTCAGCTGCAGTAGAAATCATGTAAATGCTTCCTATGCAATGATAAAAATTAACGCTTGTCCTGTAGCTTTTATATACGGAATTCCCCATTTCCTATTTCTCTTATCTTCTTTCATATATGCTCTGCCCAAGTATTGGAGTATGATGAACCCAGATAAGCAAAAAAAGCATATGCTATCTCTGCACTACAGGTAACATTATGAGAGTCTGTCTTTTAACAAGAAGCACTGTGGTTTCCACGCTTTTCTGGTGGGATAAACCCAATTCGCTTTCTCTGTAGGAAAACAGAAAAGAGAAAACAAAGGTGAATGAATTTGTCTAAGCTTATTAGTAAGAAAGCAATGGTCATTTCAAGCCAACTCAAGCCAATTCAATAGACTTTAAAAGACAGCTTTTAGAAATTCAAATTTTAAATTAACTCTAACCTATGACAAGCTGGATACTAAAATAATGTAACCATTAAAAATATCCCATGACTGTAAATTAGTACAACCACTATGGAGAACAGTTTGTAGGTTCCTCAAAAAACTAAAAACAGAGCCACCATGTGATCCAGCAATCCCACTGCTGGGTATATACTCAAAAGAAAGGAGAGCAGCATATTAAAGAGATATATGCATTCCTATGTTTGCTGCAGCACTGTTCAAATAGCCAAGATTTGGAAGCACCCTAAGAGTCCATCAATGGATGAATGGATAAAGAAAATGTGGTACTTATACACAATGGAGCACTATTCAGCCATAAAAAAAGAATGAGATTTTGTCATTTGAAACAATGTGGATCAAAGTGGAGGTCATTACGTTAAGTGAAATAAGCCAGGCACAGAAAGACAAACATCACATGTTCTCACTTATTTATGGGATCTAAAAATCAAAACAACTAAACTCCTGGAAACAGAGTAGAAGGACGGTTACCAGAGGTTGGGAAGGGCTGTTGGGAGGTGAGATGGTTAATGGGCACAAAAAAAATAGAAGGAATGAATAAGACCTAGTACGTGATAGCACAACCAGGGGACTATAGTCAATAATAATTTAACTGTACATTTTAAAATAAAAGAGCACAATTAGATTATGTGTAATGCAAAGGATAAATGCTTGAGGTGATACTCAATTTTACATGATGTGATTATTATGCATTGCATGCCTGTATCTTGTACAGACCATAAATATATACATCTACTATGTATCCACAAAAACTTAAATAAAAATAAAAAAAAAAGAAATACCCCAAGAGGCACTGGTGCTGTGAGATCTTGTCAAAGTAGAATTCTATTTTTTTGGTGAAATATCTTATATGACCTTTCACTCCCTTCTTCTGTGTAAATGAAAGAAATATTTCTGTATGTGTAATATGCTCACATGTAACCTCATCCATTTTCCTAGGAATTATTTGCTTATTTTTATTGAGGTGAAGAAATTCACATAAAATTAACCCTATTAAGGTGAACAATTCAGTGGCATTTAAGTCACAACATGGTATATTATCATCACTTCTGTCTTCAAAACACTGCCATCATCCTGAAAGGAAACATCATACTCATTAAGCAGTTATTCCCCATTCCTCCCTCTTCCCAGCACCTGGCAACCACCAATCTTCTATCTGTCCCTGTGGATTTATCTATACTTCATACAAATGGAATCATACAATATGTGTAGGAATGATTTTTATAAAATATTTTAAAGTTACTTTGAGAACTACTTCTCTTTAGATTGTTCCTTACCCTAAGAAAAAGTTAATGATTAACCTTAGGGAGAGTGGAATCCAGGAGAGAATTCTAGGTGAGATTCTAGCTGAAAAAAGTATAACTCATATGTGTGTCTTTCCTTTATGGGATGGGTGGCTAATGCAACTCAGAAAGATTCATTAAAGTAGGCCACTCCCTCTATTCTAAACATTTCTAGTTTAAAAATTTTAAATATGGTTTGTGAGCTTTGGTTCTACCTCATTCATTTGGGTTTAATCAACTCCAATTGGAGAGTTTGAGGAGCTTGAATCCACTGAATTTTGCTTCCCACACAGCTGGCATCACAAACAGGATTACACAGACTGTTTCCTTCTCTCTTCCTCTTCCACTGTGACCCTCTGTTGACCCGAACTCATTTTCCAAAGGAGCTCTCATTTTTTTTTTTTTTTTTGAGATACCGTCTTACTCTGTCGCCCAGGCTGGAGTGCAGTGGTGCAATCTTGGCTTACTGTAACCTCCACCTCTGGGTTCAAGTGATTCTTGTGCCTCAACCTCCTGAGTAGCTGGAACTACAGGCATGCACCACCATGCCCAGCTAATTTTTGTACTTTTAGCAGAGATGAGATTTCACCATATTAGTCAGGTTGGGCTTGAACTCCTGATCTCTGCCTCTGGCCTCCCAAAGTGCTGGGATTACAGGTATGAGCCACCTCGCCTGGCCCATATGATTTTGTAGCATTTTTTGTTATATTTATTTCTAAGCCTATTTGTTTTAGGAATTTTGAGGTTTATGTTAATCCTTTATCCAGGAATTGGAAGACCATGGAAGTTAAAATCAAGAGTTAATTTAAATACTAGTAAAGTCTTCATATGTAATTCTTCGTCTCAGCCATGTTAATTACAAATTTCATTGTGTCATCCATCTAGACAATGGACTCTTTTGATAGAACAAGGAAAGAACTAGTCCATATCTTGATAACAGCATTTGCATATTAGAACCAATCAGTACCAATCGATCATTTTAATGGTTTTAAATGCTTCCTGAATTTAGGGAGGTCCCTTCTGTAATTAAAAATAATAATAAAACGAAACAGACATAAACCTTTGGAAGACTGTTATTTCATCCTCCAAAGAAATAAGTCATCTGGTTAACCTAGTAAATCACTTGATATATGTGAAGGACACTGATCATTATAAGTTCTATTTAACTCTTCTAAATTAAATATAGAGTACACAGACTCCAGTTATTTTCACCAAAAGAATGTACAGGAAGATCTAAATAATATACTGAATAATAACAATATAATTAAAATACATGTTGCATGAGTATCAGGAAAGCCTCCCAAAGTCAGTAATTTTATTCTTGGAATAGGATTGCAAAGAGAATATGGTAGAGAGGAGCAAATAATAGTTTTCTCTCCACATTAATAAATGGAATTTTGGTATTCTCCAATAACTACATTAAAGCTCTTAATATGTAAAATGTCCAAAGATCTTCTATTTCTACATTATGGTCATCTAACAATATTTGAGTCAATTTTTGTTAAATCCACATTAGGTGTGGTCATGCCATGGATGCAGAATACAAGTTCTGGCTTATATATTACTTATTTTGGGAGGCTTTCCTGATACTTTTCCTTACCTTCAGCCTGGGTTTTGATGTCAAAGGTGGGTTTATTATACTGGTTTTTAATTTCTTAAATAGTTTTAGTTGGTTTCTCTTCTATACTATTCTACTCTAGCCAAATACACATACACACACCCGCCTGAAAGGCAGGGCCTATATCTTACAGTTAATATAAATACCTTTGGCTCACTACAAATATGCCCAGCATGTATCAGGGATTCAATAAATATTTAGTAAACTGAAATGATTTACTTACTGTCCACTACTTAGTTTCTCTCTAATTGTGGAAAAATCCATAGGCTTCTTAATAACTTTCTTATAACCAGGAACAAGTTTCAAGTTTACAGGAAGTAGAAAAGGCCATGCATCCTCATGAGTTTCCATTTCAGTCAGAATCATACTAAAGAAAATAATGTTTGAAATCAGTATCCATACTTTAAAATTGTCTATTTTCTAATTAAAAAAATTTCAGTTATTATATCTATGTGTATTATATATACACACACACACATATATGTATCTGTGTGTATGTGTGTATGTATATATATATATAGAGAGAGAGAGAGAGAGAGAGACAGAGACAGAGACAAAGGCTTGCTCTGTTGCTGAGGCTGGAGTACAGTGGCACCATCTTGGCTCAATACAAGCTTAGCCTCCCAGGTTCAAGTGATTCTCCTGCCTTAACTTAGCCTCTCAGGTAGCTGGGATTATAGGTGTGCACCACTATGCCCAGCTAATGCTTGTATTTTAGTAGAGACAGGGTTTCACCATGTTGGCCAGGCTGGTCTCAAACTTCTGACTTCAGGTGACCAGCCCGTCTCAGTTTCTCAAAGTGCTGGGATTCTAGGCGTGAGCCACTGTGCCAGGCCCAATTATAATCTTTCAAATAAAAACTCAATGCAAATTAATATTAAAAGACAAAGGAATACATTTACTGTACTTATACATTTTCTTAACACTTATGCTTTACATTTTTATTTGTACAAATTATCAGAAAGGAAGCTTTAATATGGTAAAAAGTTTTCAAACAAATAAAATGGGATGCTACAAACATAGAGTGCATGAAAACGGAAATAATACCTGCAAAGAGCTAGGTCCTTGGAGTCATCTCTTTTAGGTTTCTTAACTGAAGAAAAACTTTCTTGTTTTGACAAGTTAATAGAAGTATTTTCCTCCATTTTTCTCTTCTTGAGGTCTTTGTTTCCTCTTTTTAGTGAACTACTTGTAGATGCAGAGTCTTCATCTTCAGTATCTCCTGTTAAAGTTACCTTCTTGCCTTTCTTTGACTCATTAGTCTTTTTTCCTTTGACATGAAGTTTTTTGATTTTTATAGTTTGACCACTTGCCTTTAATTTAAAAAAAGTAAATGAAGTGTAAGAAAGTGACGGTCTATAGACCTTCTATTATTTTAAATTATGAAAGTCTGACAGGACAAACAAGTAAAAAGCATAACTCTGATCTAGAATGTTGATAACTATTATTCTTAAGAAAGATCTGTGTATTTTTTCTCTCATAAGGATAAAATCTAATAAAACATGAAAAGCCTATTCATCTTAAGAATTCTTAAAACTTGAGATGCTGACCTCATGGTAGTTCATCTACAGAACGTGTCTGCAGTATTTCTTTAGCCTAGGTCACTAACTAAATGATTTTAAAGATATAAAAGAATTCTCTTTTGGAGCACAACAGAATTAGGAACAAAGATGGATACAAATGAAAATACAGAGATTGTTAATAAGAAAGTTGAAGAGATAATAAAACACCAGGCCAAAAAATGAAAAAGAGCTAAGGAAGTGTCAAATAGAGAAGTCCAAGTGATCAAATCTACTAGAAATTGATTTTGGGGGGGGGGTAAAAAATAAAGGTATTAGCAATAAGAAGAGAGTTCCACAAACTTGTGGTTCCCAGGTGTGAACAAAGCAGTGGTGAAAGATGGGGGAAAAACATGTCTGTTTTTGAGAAAAACAACACAGAAAGATATAAAAGACATTGTACTTGGAACCAAAGGATATGAATTTCAGCTATGGCTCTGCTACTAACTTTGAGCAAAAATATTTGTGAGGTCTTGTTTTCTCAATTTTAAAATAAGAATGAGAAACCACATACTTGCTAAAGTTATTCTACCTCTAGGATTACATGCAAAAAAGAAATCTCAATGTGGTCTTATGCAAATACAAACACAAATCGCAGGCAGCACACTGCTGCAACAAAAGAGTGCCCCACCCCGTATTCATAGAGAAAAAAAGTCTGCCTTTTGAGAGTTAAATGTTATGATAAATATAATAGATCATAAAAGAGATATGTAAAGTTTTGGCAATGTATGACTTTTATTTTGATTTTCCAAATATGTGGTACATACTAAACACTTTTAGAAAACTACTATTCCCTTAACCAGATTGCTAAAAAATCCCAGACTGCAAAGTCATATAATCAGTGTAGCAGGCCAGGCATGGTGGCTTACGCCTGTAATCCCAGCACTTTGGGAGGCTGAGGCAGGCAGATCCCGATGTCAGGAGATCGAGACCATCTTGGCTAACATGGTGAAACACCGTCTCTACTAAAAATACAACAATTATCTGAGCATGGTGGCACGTGCCTGTAATCCCAGCTCCTCTGGAGGCTGAGGCAGGAGAATCGCTTGAATCAGGGAGTCAGAGGTTGCAGTGAGCCAAGATGGCACCACTGCACTCCACCAGCCTGGCAACAGAGAGAGACTCCCTCTCAAACAAAACAAAACAAATCAGTGTACCAATAACTTAAAGTTAACTGTAGTCTTTTTTTTTTTTTGGCAGTCTCGCTCTGTTACGCAGGCTGGGAATACAGTGGTACAATCATGGCTTACAGTAGCCCCAGCCACTCGGGCCCAGCTTGGCCGACATGGTGAAACCCCATGTCTACCAAAAATACAAAAATTAGCCAGGTGTGGTGAAGCATGCCTGTATTCTCAGCTGCTCAGGAGGCTGAGGCATGAGAATCACTTGAACCCGGGAGGCAGATGCAGTGAGCTGAGATCACCCCACTTCACTCCAGCCTGGTTAACAGAAAGAGACTCTGTTTCAAAAAAAAAAAAAAGGAAAGGAAAGAAAATATGAAATTGAAATCACAGAATCAAAAGACTTGTGATTTTTTTAAAAAGACAAAAGAATGATATGTGTCAGCTGATCTAATTAGATAGTACAAACACACATACTTTAAAAGCAAACTTTTTATCTAGTTACTCTGTTACCTGATTACTTTGCTGTTGGGCAGAGCATTCCCCAACCCCCATCACCTTTTCTTGACTAGAGTAAAAATTCAAAGTGGAACTTCAGTGGGTCTTAAGCAAAACTTATCAGATTTCATGAACAACGGCACATATCTTTTATGTTTATATATTCTTATAAGTCAAGAACTGGTGGCTTACAGGCTCTAAACAGGCCACAGAATGTGCTATTTGCTTCATATAATGCTTGTACAAATTCTGAATTTGTTTCCAAAACTTAATATTAGGGAGGACATAAAAATCCACAGTCTCAACTGCCCTTGAATATAGTGGGTTCTGGACCATGGGGCCCACATTCCTACATGACAACAACTGGGTAGAGTTGAGCTTCGACCTAAATTTAAATAGGGACATGACTCTCCTGTTTGCCACAGTGCCCCCTAGGGGGTCCAATGAACTCTTTCATGTTACTTGGCTTTTGTAGGCACTGAAGTTTGAAATGTCTAATATGTGAGTTTGTGTGTGTTATGTGTGTGTGTGTGTTTATTAGTGTGTATTAATACAATTGGCCCTGAAGATTCCACATCTGTGGGTTCAACCAACCACAGACAGAAAATATAAAACAAAGGCTGGGTGCAATGGCTCATGCTTGTAATCCCAGTACTTTGGGTGGCTGAGGTGGGTGGATCACTTAAGGTTAGAAGTTTGAGACCATCCTGGCCAACATGGTGAAACTTCATCCCTACTAAAAATACAAAAATTAGTCGGGCGTTCTGGTGCATGCCTGTAGTCCCAGCTACTCAGAGGCTGAGGCAAGAGAATCACTTGAACCCAGGAGGCGGAGGTTGTAGCAGTCAGTCGAGATCGCGCCACTGCACTCCAGCCTGGGCAACAGAGTAAGACTCTGTCTTAATTAAAAAAAAAAAAAAAAGAAAGAAAGAAAATATAAAACAAAAAATACAACCTCCCATAACAAAACAACAATAAAAATAATAAAAAACAATATAGTATAACAACTATATGAATAGCATTTATATTTTATTAGGTATTATAAATAATCTAGAGATGATCTGAAGGATACAGGAGGATGTGTGTAGGTTATATGCAAATATTCCATTTTATATAAGGAACTTGAGCATCTGTGGATTCTGATATCCATGGTGATCCTGGAGCTAATCCCCTGCAGATACTAAGGGATAGCTATGTTGTATGTATATGTACACACACACACACACACACGCACACACATATCTTTTCGATTCTGTGATCCTGTGATCACATATATACATACATACAAACACATACATGTAGAGTAAAAATAGTTAATAAGGATGATGTATCCAGAAAAAGCCATTTGAGAGTAAGGTGTACGTATAGTATAAATGTTTTAAAATAACTACAAATTAACTATAAGAAACATCTAGTTCACTACATTTAAAAAACAAAAAAAGCAGAGGCTTGGAAAGCTGCATTTACAGAGAAGGGCTCGAATGAGATTACAAATCTCATGTCTCCAAGTCTACTCCTTAAATGATAGATAGCTAGGATACTAATTTAAGAAAATTTATTGAAAACAAAATGTCCAATGACCTACCAGGTGATACTCCCAAGACTTCAAACACTTATCTGTTAGTAATTCATAGAGTATTAGAGAAACTTTTTATGACTTGACAGTTATGAAGCTAAAAGATAATTTTATGTACAATAAGAGATAATTTTGTGTACAATCAGTGAAGATCGCTGCTAAGTTATATTTAACTATGTATGACAAAAACGATCAAGTAAAGAGAATAATCAAAACAATAAAAAAGATTATTAGTGAATATGATGTCATGTAAGACCACTTGCTATCTGGTGAAATATAGCCTAAACATAATAAGTATTAAAATAAACACAGAACTATAACATTATAAAAACTTTCACATGTATGACCTTATTTGTTCTTCACAAATCCCCACAAAGCAGATACTTTCCTATTTTACAGATGATAACCCTGAGGGAAAGAAAGCACTCCAATGTTTACAGATCAGGGAGGTAGGGAGAGAAGAAGAAAATACTGGAAAGAAAACCAGGTGAGTATGGTATCCTAGAAATCAAGTGAAAATCATTGTTTCAAGGAGGAAACAGTGTTCAGCTCTAGCAAATGTAACAGGTTGAATGACACAGGCACTGATCACTGGAGTGAGAAATGTGAATGCTATTTGTGGCCACAATAAGAACACTTTTGGAGAAGCTGTGGAGGTGAAAATCTACAGTGAGTTCAAGAGTGAATCAGGGCCGAGTGTGGTGGCTCACATCTGTAATCCCAGACTTCAGAGGCTGTGGTGTGAGCATCAGTTAAGCCCAGGAATTTGAGACCAGCCTGGGCAACATAGTGAGACCCCATCTCTACAAAATTAAAAAAAAATTAGCTGAGAATGGTGGCACAGGTTGGCAGTCCCTGTTGCTTGGGAGGCTGAGGTGAGAGGATCACTTGAGTGTGGGAGAATCAAGACTGCAGTAAACGGTGATAGTGTCACTGCATTCCAGCCTAGGCAACAAATGAAGACCCTGTCTTAACAAACAAACAAACAAAAAAGAGTGAACCAGAGGAGAGGTATTAGAATCAGAACAAAAAATTTTCCAAGTGCTTTTCTGTAGATGGAAGGAAAAAATGGAGGAACTGGATCAAGGGAGAAGTGAGGAAAGAAGAGGGCTTTTGCTTAGTTTTCTTAGGATGGGAAAGAAAGCAGCATATCTAGGCTGAAGAGAGGAACCCAGTGGAGAAGGAGAAATCGATGATGCAGGAGAAGAGAGAACTGCTGGAATAATATCCCCAAGGAGGTAAGAAGGGATGGGATCTGAGGCACAAGTAGGAAAACTGGTTTAGTCAAGAATTCATGGCAACAGCAGAGAAGGTAAGGTATGTGAGCCCAGATGCAGAAGGACAGCAGATGTGGTGGCAAGACGTTGTGATATTTTCTTCTGATGGCTTCCATTTTCTCAGTTGAATGACAATAAGCTGAGAATGAAGATGGAGGAGACAGAGCTAAATTCTTGACATTATTAAAGGCCCTCTAACACCGTAAGTTTAAGTATTTATTTACTTACATTAATTTATTTTGAGATGGAATCTATGTCATTCAGGCTGGAGTGCAGTGGCATGATCTGGGTTCACTGCAACCTCCACCTGCAAGGTTCAAGTGATTCTCCTGCCTCAGCCTCCCAAGTAATTGGGACTACAGGTATGCATCATCACTAATTTTTGCCCGGCTATCATTTTGTATTTTTAGTAGAGATAGAGTTTTGCCATGTTTGTCAGGCTGGTGTTGATCTTCTGGCCTCAAGTGATGTGCTTGCCTTGGTCTCCCAAAGTGCTTGGATTACACGCATAAGCCAACATCTCTGGGCCTTAATGCCTTGAATTTAAAGACTGAGTATTCCACAGCTATATTCAGACACAAAGGTATAGGTGCTAGAGAAATCAGAGTTGCTATTAACCACATTAATGGTTTTACCAAGTTGGGTAGGGGGAGGCATGGGACCTAACAGTGGAAGCAATGACTGGGATAATGGGATAATGATACATAAGACAGATTAGGAGGAAAGAGAGGACATGAAGCGGGAGAGCAACAGCGAAAAGCCTTAAGTCAAACTGACAGTCCTGGTGAGATCAAAGGATTGCTGGAGTTGAAGTGCTACAGGGAGTGAACTGGAAGGAAAAGAGGAGGTGGACAGATGGGTGTCTGAAGTGAGTTTATGGAAAGGCTGTAGTTAATAATTAGGTTAAGAGATTATTAATAATTAGGTTAAGAAATTAAACATGGGAGAAAATTACTGAGGTAGAGAATATGTAGAAGAGTCTGCCTTCAAAATATAAACCCCATAAAAGTCTGCATTTTGATCTAGTGATTAAAATGTTTAGTTTGGAGCTGGGCACAGTGGCTTACATTTGTAATTCCAGTGATCTGGCAGGCTGAGGTAGGAGGATTGCTTGAGGACAGGTATGAGACCACTCTAGGCAACATAGCAAGACTATCTCTCAAAAAAAAAAAAAATTAGCTGGCTGCAGTGCACACCTGTAGTCTCAGCTACAAAACTGAGGCCAGAGGATTGCTTGAGCCCAGGAATTTTAGGCTGTAGTGGGCTATGATCATACCACTGCACTCCAGCCTGGGCAACTGAAACCCTGTATTAAAAAAAAAAAGATAAAATAAAAAGTTTAGTTTTAGATCAGTCTTACCTTAGCAATGCAAGCTGGACAAAACCAGTCTCCATCTGGGATTGTTGTAATCTTGGGTCTATGGCAGTATGTATGACAGCCTTTGTCACAACCGTCACAAAGAAGAAGCAGTTCTTCATTATCTCCCTTTCGACAGATTTGGCAGTACTATAATACACGAAAAATCATTTAAAATTAACCCTCTGCTATGAATAATAGTTATTGGGATGTTAAACACACCATAATTCCTATTTTATATTAGTGATGAACATTCATTCCGCTTGCTAACAAATATACAGTAGCCATACACATCTATGTATCTTTCGTTACACAGATATGGACCACATGACGGGTGAGCAGTTCTATTGGGGTAAATGCACATTTCAAGTACACTGCAAAGAACGAAGCTAGAGGCAGAATGCCTGCACACACTTCAGAAGCATGTACACACTAACATATGAAATAATTAACATGACATTAGAGCACATAAAGCAATGAATAGCTTTAATACATGGTGTTTTATTTGTTTAATGTGCTTCATCTTTTGCTTATCTTAGAGCCTCCTCATGATATCCTGAGAAAGAAATAAGAGTTAATTTTTAGAATCAAAATTAGCAAAGTTGTATAATTAAGTATAATAAAAAGATAACCCTAGATTTTTGACTAATTCATCACATTGGAAAATGTGTTCAAACCAGGAAACTCTGAAAATCAACCCAAATCAAACATGCGTCACAAGTGCAGAAAAGGGATCCTATGAAATAGTTTCTAAAGAAAAAAAGATACATTTAAGAGGTCATTATTTTTTAGAATTAAAAATAAAACTTTGTTTTCTACTGAAAATTTTCTAATATAATTAAAAACTTTAAATCTGTAAAGAGAAGACTTTTTCCATGTACACATATTCTGCATATTAAGTTTTACAAAGGGAAGAAGAAAAGTTAGACAAGTACAAACTTCCAAGATGGCTCTAAAAAACGGTAAGCACTAACATTATTTTTTTGACATTTAGTTCATAGTCCAGTCACAAAAGAAAATGCCCTGCAATCAATATTTTTTAAAATGAAAACATTTAACAAGAAATCATTTAAACTACGTTAAAGTTAGGTATTTATATGCTCTTAAAAACAAAATAGCTTAACTGTTCAAACTTACTTTAATTTTCAATGCAACATTATATCTTAGTCTGGGAAAGTCTAAATGGTCTTCTGATATAACTTAGTATGTATACCAATGATAGTTTTAGAATCTTATCTAAACAGCAGATACACACTACTCAAGTTAACAAATATTTATCAAATGTATATATTATATATTTCATATTAAAATTGGCATGGTTAGCAAAAGCAAAAGCAGCAGAGTTTAACATTCCAACAATCAGTATCTATTCTATGACCTTTCCTAATACCACCATCACTGAATACCTTAAGATGGTATTATTTCTCCATATTTGAATTACATCATTACAACTTCTATTGTAAAAATATTCACTGAGAGATAACAATTGCAAGGTTATATTCATATCCCTATAACAACACAATTTAAAAATCAGTTTCATGAATGTAAGTAAATACTCATTGCATTCTCTATTAGGCAACTAAAAATACTACAAGGACTGTCTTACATTTCATACTTAGGATTTAAAAATAAAATTATTTTCTGATACTTTTAAAGAAAGGGTGACAGATATCAAACTCATAACAATTTTGAAAAATTACAGTAACAGCTCACAGTGTTATGGTAAATATATTAATATTTGGTTTTAATTCCTTTGCTCTACAGTAAAAAATAGTGGATGCTGCCTATTGTTTAACAACAATATAAAGCATATTGTGGGTAGAGAATTATCTGGAGGCAAATTATAACAACTCCCTCTTTTCCTTGGTAAGCTTGGTTTTTGTCCAACAGGGTATTTCTAAAGATATTGAGCACTTTAATATTTTGTTAGAAACTACTATGAGGATTATTATAGGCACCGTTATGTCTCTAAAGGTTATAAAGTGCTCCTTAATCTTTGAATATGAAACACTGCCTTCTTTTCAAGGTAGTTTCATAGCAAAAAAAAATGTATTATTAAGCTTTTTAAAAAGGAAATAAAGATTGTGAGAGACGGAGCTAAATGATAATAAGTGTATATGAAGAACAGGGAAAGTTGAATGGATCTGTAAAAATGGAAATAAAGCTTTACATTGCAGAATTTAAATACATCAAAATAAAAGCAGGTTCTGATACAAGTTTTAGGTTTCTGTGTATAAGTTTATAATAAAACTGAACACATCATGATGATTGCTTTGATGTAGATGAGAAAAAATATAACTACAAATTTCATTTTGATCTAGGACTTAATATTTTTTTTTTCAATGTTATTTACAGTCAAGGTCTCATTATGTTGCCCAGACTATAGTGCAGTGGCCATTCTCAAGTGTGATCATCGCACACTACAGCCTCGAACTCTTGGGCTCAAGCGATCAGCCTGCCTTGGCTTCTGGAGTAGCTGGGACTACTGGCATGCACCACCATACCTGGCAAGAACTCAGTTTCAGTCTCTCTCTCTTTTTTTAAAGAAAATCATTATTGCCTAGATCTTACCACATATATTGTCTAAGGTGACTTTAAAGCTGGTTTCAATACTAATTTTTAGAAGAAAAAAATCAATACCTGGTAAAAATGCTATTAAATGAATCGGAGAGTGCCTTAAAATTTAGAGAAAATTCCAGGCCAAGTGCAGTGGGTCATGCCTGTAATCCCAGCACTTTGGGAGGCCGAGGCAGGTGGGCGGATCATTTGAGTTCAGGAGTTTGAGACTAGCCTGGCCAACATGGTGAAACACTGTCTTTACTGAAAATACAAAAATTAGCTGGGCATGGTGGTGCATGCCTGTAATTCCAGCTACTCGGTAGGCTGAGGCAGAAGAATCACTCGAACCCAGGGGACCAAGGTAGCAGTGAGCTGAAATTGTGCTACTGCATTCCAGTCTGGGCAACAGAGATTCCATCTCAGAAAAAAAAAAAATTATAGTAAATTCCAATCTGAATTGAGAAAGACCTGCATTCGAGCACATTATGAAACTGCAGATTCATTATTCCATAGATATTTTAGGAAACAGTGAAAAACCATAGAAGAAACATAATTTATTTGTGTGGAATTAATAAGGCCTTGAGTAGTCGAAGCATAAAGGTAAAAATGAAACAAAGGATGCTCAGTTATTTAAGAATCACTTCTTCAGGAAAACAACCATTTTAAGTAAAGGAATTTCACCTTTAGTCATTCATGAAAAGGAATCTCAAATGTTTACATTTTAAAGCTGCTCTGTCATCCACAAGTAAATGGTGGCTGGGGGCAGTGACTCATGCCTGTAATCTCATCACTTTGGGAGGCCTAGGTGGGTGGATCCCCTGAAGTGAGGAGTTTGAGACCAGCTTTGCCAACATGGTGAAACCCCATCTCTTCTAAAAATACAAAAATTAGCTGGGCACGGTGGTGGGCACCTATAATCCCAGCTACTCGGGAGGCTGAGGCAGGAGAATCACTTGAACCTGGGAGGCAGAAATTGCAGTGAGCTGAGATTGCACCACTGCATTCCAGCCTGAGTGACAGAGCGAGACTCCGTCTCAAAAAAGAAAGAAAAAAGTAAATGTTCAAGTAATTCCTAAAAGGCTACATATAATAGATACTTCTATATATGATATATAAAAGAGACAAGAGGGACACTTGTACATGATTTAAAATAAATACTTCTCTGGAAAACATGAATTATGGCTCTTATTTTGAACACACAGCATTTTGGTGTCTGGCACAAAATAGAGATTTACTACATGATAAGCTAACTAGGCTTACAGAAAGGTGAAAAACCATTTTTATTAGTAGAGGAAAGACTAAAGGATCTACTATTCATGTTAACCATATCCGACGCCAAACACATGAGGTAAGCACATAAACTAATAGTTCTCTGCTTATTTTGTATGTACTTATCTAAGTGCTTCTTAGAATTAAAAAATGAAAACTGATAGAAAAAGATGTTTTAGCAATGCAGTAATATAGCAGGTAATGTTAACAATGGAACTGTTTACAAGAGTGAAACGGCCTTCAAGATTTAGATTAACAACTATTATGCTAACGGAATGTAGGAGACAACTTCAGTTAGAGTTATAAACGATATTCAAAGGAGGCAGAAGCAAGATTTTAACAAATAAAAGATAACACATTTGAAAGGTTCCTTCAGTAAGGAGGAAAGTATCAAAAATCTTTTAGAATTAGAAAAACTCTCAAGTATAGCATGTATTATTATGACAATAGGTAATGTACAATTAAGAAAGATCTGGAGGTTGGAAGAAACAGGACAAAGTAAATTAGTTATAGTATTTCTTAAATAAAAACACTTACAACTTTCATAATTGATTTTTCCCATGCTATTGATTTCTGTAATTGCTGAATGCACAGAGCTACCTGTGCAGCACTGCGAGCTTCTGATAATGCCCTTCTCCATACCCTGAGCCCTGGAGCAATATCCTCTTCAATTCTGCATTGAAATATAGAAAAATTAAGTAGGTCATGTCCACACTTAGGATTACTGAATGTGAAACAATCATCACACTGAAAGCCAAGCAATGACAAAAACATGTAACAGCCAATAAGTATAAGGTTTAAGCAACTAAATTTGATGTAGTGCACAGACTGTGGCTACGTGCCTCAAAGCTTAGTCACAACCAGGTAAATGTAAGATCACTTTGCAGGATTATCAACACACATAACAAAAAAAAAAGTTTTTACAAAGCACCATGCAAATAGCATGATCCATATGGATCACAGACATACAAGAAGATACATAGATAACAGGCAATAGAAAATAGGCTCCAATTAGCAAAGAAGCACAATAATTTTTCAAGTTAATCTCAATAACCTACCCGTCACCATCACCACTAATGGATGGTGCAGGAGCAGGGACAGTAACTGTGCCCACATTATCCAGTTTGATCTGAATGGTGGTACTTAAGGGGCTCTTCAGATACCTTCTTTCAATGTTCCGCTCCAAATCAGCCAGCCTGGTTACAGCTATATCTAGGGGGTTGTCACTCTTCCGTTCTAGAGCACGTGCACTGCTTTCTTCTTCATCAGTAAATTCTCCATCATGCTCCTTGCACAATTTAGTAAATGACTTATGTTCAAAATATACCAAGTCCTCCCTTTCTGATGCAGGCTCTGGACACATCCAACCCTATATATCAAGAGAATACTGTTATTATGGTTTCCTCTTAAAATGCCAGATGGGTGAATTACCTTTACTTAAAATACAGTATTGGATACCGGCAGATCTCAAAGATCTTTACCAAAAGTTTTTACACTTTGTGTTTCCTAAAACTAGGTAGAAATAAGAACAAAAAATTAAAAGAAATAGTTGTAAGAAAAGTTCGAAAAATAAAATTTATCAACTTTTGCTATTATGAAAGGTATGAAAAAAATCATCAAAATATTTTATAAGATTTTAGACTACAATGCTTATCAGTTTCATGGGTTCACTTAAATGGAAATGTGTGGGTAGCCTCTGAGCTTTGCTCTTCCTTTCTGTTTTCATCCTTCCACTATTCTTCTGTACAGGTCCTTCTGTGTTCAACATTTTTCCTTTGACTGCAGAGGCTTCGTATATGCTATTACCTTTATTGCTTTTCCTTGTTCCTCATCTAGTTAATGCCACTCATTTTGTAGCTCTCATGCTAAGATTCACTTCAACATGAAAGGATCCCCGATAGAAATCCTTTCCTCTTTCAGGAGCTAAGTCCCTCTCTGACAGGTTCTCATAGGACCATGCTCCTTAGCCTTGTCATAAATGTAATTTTATACTAGTGTAATTATTTGATGAATACTTTTCTACTTCTAAATTCCATGAGGGCAGGGACTATGTCTGCTTTTACTCATTTATCTCCAGTACAGTGCCGGCAAACAATGGGCACTCAATACATATATCTTGATTGAATAATCAACGATCCTGTAGCTTAAAATCCTTCAAAGATTTCTTATTTTTTAGCAAATGTTTGCCATAGCATTCAAGTACCTCAATCTATCTCTTTTCACGTTCCCATTCACAAATCTTATGTTGCAGTCAAATTCTATAACTTGCTATTCCACAAACACAGGATAAGCTTCCCAATCCTTGTGCTCTGTGCATGCTATTCCCACTTCCTAGTATGATATTCTCTAGTCTCTAACTGTCCAAACCATACTCATTTTCTTAAGTTCCATGATCTCTTCCATATCTCTGCCAGAAGTCAGTATTCTTTTTCTAAATTAATGCATTACTCTGTTCTCAACAATCAGTTACTAGATTCTGCATATATGTATACATCTTATCTCCCTATTATATGACAAGCTTTCTGATGGTAGGAATAACATTTTATCCAACTTTATGGTATCCACTGCCTGAGATGAAATAGGTATTAAATAAATGCATATTAAATAAAAAATAGAATGAACTTAAACATCTCTTCAGATATAATTATTTTATCTTATAATACTAGGATCAGTTCTTCCCCTTTAATTCAGTAGAATATTTATATTTAGAAAGGAAGGATGGACTCTAAAACGGTGGCACAAATGCAAACTGGCTTCAATTCCTGCCCCCACTGACCCCCATACCCGGCCGCCAACCACCTAGAAAACCAAAAACAAACATAAGGCACTGAGATGATCACCAGTGATATCCTCAAATTGAAACATGAGGATAAGACAGTTCCCAGGGCAAGAAAGAAGTGAAAAATCTCTGAGCAGATGGTAAGAGAATTAAACTTCCACATCCACAATGCCTCTCTACCCTCACCAAGCACACAGAAAATATCTCCCCAACTCAGTTTCTACACTGATAAAATCAAGATCAAGGTAGACACCCAACTTATCCACTATGAAAAACAGCGTGACAGTTCCTCAAAAATCTAAAAATATAACTACCATATGATCTAGCAATTCCATTAGTGGATATATATAGAAAATAAAGAAAATCAATATATGGAAGAGATATTTGTACTCCCGTATTTACTGCAGCAATATTCACAATAGTTAAAATATGGAATCAACCTAAATGCCCATCAACAGATAAACGAATTAAAAAATGCAGTATGTTTACAGGACAGAATATTATTTAGTCATAAAGAAGAATGAAATCCTGTCATTTGCAGCAACATGGATGGAACTGGAGGACATTATGCTGGGTGAAATAAGCCAGATACAGAAAGACAGATTATCATATGTTCTCACTTATATGTGAGAACTAAAAAAGCTATTTTATTCTAGAATGTAGAGAGTATATTGGTGGTTACTAGAGGCTGAGAAGGGTAGGGAGAGAGGGAGATTAAGAGTAATTGATTAATGGGTACAAATACATGGTTTGATGATAGAAAAAATAGGAAAATATATAAAGACAATTCGACAAAATCAAGAAAACAATTCATGATTTGAATGAAAAAAATCGACAAAGAAACAGATATAAAAAAGAACCAAACAGAAGTTCTAGAGCTAAATAATTCAATGAATAAAATAAGAAATACAAGACTAGACCAAAAATACAGACTAGACCAAGGAGAAGAAAGAATTTCTGAACCCAAAGACAGGTCTTTTGAAATAACACAGATAGACCTTGGGGGAAAAAAAGGAAACAAAAGAAAACAAAGAAAAAGGAAAAAAGAAAGAAAAAGCCTATAGGATTTATGGGACACCATTAAGCAAACACATATTCTTGTGGGTGTTACAGAAGGTAAACAGAAAAGGTGAGGAAAACAAATTTAGTGAAATAATAGCAGAAAACTTCCCATGTCTTGGGAGAAAGATGAAAATTCAGGTCTAGGAAGCTCGAAGAATCCCAAGAAATTCAACCCAAACAGGTCCTCTCTGAGGCACATTATAGTCAGCCTATAAGAAGTCAAAAGACAAAGAATTCTGAAAACATTAAAACTGTCAAGTCACAGATAATGAAATCTCCATTAGACTAACAGCAGATTTCTCAGCAGAAACTTTATAGGCCAGGAGAGAATGGGATGATATATTCAAAGCAGTGAGAGAAAAAACCTTGCCAGCCAAGAATTTTATATACAGCAAAGCTAGCCTTCAGAAATGAAGGAGAAAAAAAGTCTTACAGACTGAGGGAAACTGGAGGAATTCATCACCATTAGACTGGACATGTAAGAAATGCTCAAGCAGTCTTACATCTGAAAGTAAAAAGATGATAATCACCATCATAAAAACATATGAAACTATAAAACTCACTGGGAAAGCTAATACACAAAGGAGAAAGAGAAAGAAAGAAAATTATTACACACATAATCTTAAAAAGCCTGATAATAAATGGTGTCCCTATGAAAAAAAACCCAGCCAAAACAATATGTAATAAGCAAGGAAGTAAGGAACAAAGGATTGTGGAAAACAACTGAAAAGCCATCAATAAAATGACAGGAGTAAGCACTCACCTATCAGTAGTAACCCTGAATGTAAATTAATTAAATTTCCCATTTAAAAGACATAGACTGGCTGGCTGGATTAAAAAAAAAACAACAACAATCCAACTATATATATATATATATATACACACATATATGTATATATGTATATATATACAACTATATATATATACATGCCCAACTATATGCTGCCTAGAAGAAACTCCCCTCACCTGTAAGAGATAAGAGGACTGAAAGTGAATGGATGGATAGAAATATCCCATGCAAATGAAAACCAAAAGTGAATAGGAATAGGTATACTTATATCGGATTAAAAAAAAAAACAACCCTTCAAGTTAAAAGCTATAAAAAGAGGCAAAGAAGTACATTATATAACAAAGGGATCAATTCAACAAGAGAATATAATAATTATAAATATATATGCATTCAATACCAGAGCACTCAGATATATAAAGCAAATATTATTAGATCCAAATGTAGAGGTAGATCCTAATATTATAAAGGCTGGAGATTTCTACATCCCACTCTCAGTATTGGATAGATTTTCTAGACAGAAAATCAACAAAGAAACATCGAATTCAATCTGCACCACAGACCAAATGGACACTTACAGAACATTTCATCCACCAGCTGCAAAATACACCTTCGTTTCATCAACATATGGAACATATGCCAGGACTGACCGTATGTTAAGACTCAAATCTCAAAAAATTTTAAAATGTGAAATCATATCAAGTATCTTTTCTGACTACATGGAAAAAAACTACAACAAGAGGAACATTTGAAACTATACAAATACATGAAAATTAAACAACATGGTCCTGAACAACCACTGGTAGAGGAAGAAATTAAGAATGAAATTTTAAAATGTCTTGAAATAAATGAAAATATAAACACAATCCAAAACATACGGGACACAGCCAAAGCAGTCTTATGAGGCAAGTTTATATCAATAAATACCTACATCAATAAAGTAGAAAGATTTCAAGTAAACAATCTAGCAATGCCCTTCAAGCAACTAGAAATGTAAGAACAAACCAAACCCAAAGTTAGTAGAAGGAAAGAAACAATAAGGACCAGAGCAGAAATAAAGTTGAGACAAAAATACAAAAGATCAACGAAACAAAAAGTTACTTTTCCTAACAATAAAATACCTAGGAATGCAGCCAACCAGGGTGGTGAAAGATCTTTACAATGAGAATTACATAACACCACTCAAAGAAATCAGAGATGACACAGATGGAAAAACATCCCATGCCCATAGATAGGAAGAATCAATATCATTAAAATGGCCATACTGCCCAAAATTTACAGATTCAATGCTATTCCTATCAAACTACCAATGACATTCTTCATAGAACTAGAAAAAAATATTTAAAAATTCATATAGAACCAAAAAAGAGCCCAAACAGCTATGGAAACTCTGCCTCCTGGGCTCAAGCCTTTCTCTAACCTCAACCTGTCAAGTAGCTGGGACTACAGGCATGTGCCACCATACCCAGCTAATTTTTGTAGAGATGGAGTTTTGCCATGTTGCCCAGGCTGGTCTCAAACTCCTGAGCTCAAGTGATCTTCTCACCTCAGCCTCCCAAAGTTCTAGGATTATAGGCATGAGCCACTGTGTCCGGCCTTGGTAGCATTTTGATACATGAACAATAAATTTTTGTCGAAGAAGAAATCAAGAAGGCAATCCTATTTACAATAGATACCAAACAAACAAACAAAAATTAAAACAAAAAGAAAAACCCAACCCTAGGAGTGAATTTTAACCAAAGAAGTGAAAGACCTCTACAAGGAAAACTATAAAACAGTGATGAAAAAAACTGAAGAAGATAAGAGGATACAACCATGCTTATGGATCAGAAGAATCAATATTGTTAAAATTACAATACTACCCAATGGAATCTACAGATTCAACACAATCCCTATCAAAACACTAATGATATTCTTCACAGAAATAAAGAAAAAATATTAAACTTTGTGTGGAATTACAAAAGACTCTGAATAGCTAAAGCAATCCTGAGCAACAAGAACAAAGCTGGAGGTATCAGACTACCAAGGCCTCAAAATAAACTACAAAGCTGTGGTAACCAGAACAGCATGGTACTGGCATAAAAACTGACACATAGACCAATGGAATGGAATAGAAAACCCAGAATGCTGGGCATCGTGGCTCACACCTGTAATCTCAGCACTTTGTGAGGCTGAGGTGGGCAGATGATGAGGTTAGGAGATCGAGACTTTCCTGGCCACAGTGAAACCTGTCTCTATTAAAATACAAAAATTAGCCGGGCCTGGTGGTGCATGCCTGTAATCCCAGCTCGTCAGGAGGCTGAGGCAGGAGAATTGCTTGAACCTGGGAGGTGGAGGTTGCAGTGAGCTGAGATCATGCCACTGCACTGCAGTCTGAGCAACAGAGTGAGACTCCGTCTCAAAAAAAAAAAAAAAATCCAGAAATGAACTCACAACTCTACAACCCATCTGCTTTTTAACAAAGGTGCCACGAATGTTAATTGTGGAAAGAATAGTCTCTTCAATAGATGGTGCTAGGAAACTGGATAGCCATATGCAGAGGAATAAAACTAGACCCCCATCTCTTATCCTATATAAAAATCAGCTCAAATAGATGAAAGACCTAATGGAAGACCCCAAATGATAAAACTACTAGAGGAAATAGGACATTGGTCTGGGAAAATATTTATATGTAAAACCTCAAAAGCACAGGTAACAGAAGCAAAAATAAACAAATGTGATTATATTAAATGAAAAAACTTCTGTACAGCAAAGGAAAAATTCAAAGAAAACCCACAGAATGGGATAAAACATTTGCAAATAATTCATCTGCAAGGAGATTAATATCCAGGATATACAAGGAACTCAAATATCTTAACAGCAAAGAAACAAACAATCTGATTAAAAATGGGCAAGTGATCTAAACAGACATTTTGAAAAAGAAGACATACACATGGCCTACAAATATATGTAAAAATGCTCAACATCACTACTCATCAGGGAAATGCAAATTAAAACCACAATGAGATATTATCTCACCCCAGTTAGAATAGCTGTTTTCAAAAAGAAAAAAAATGAGATGCTGGTAAGAATGCATAAAAAAGGGAACTCTTACATACTGTTGGTGGGAATATAAACTAGTACAGCCACTGTGGAGAACAGTAGGTAGGTTCCTCAAGAAACTACGAATAGAGCTATCACATGATCCAGCAACCTACTACTGGGAATTTATCCAAAGGAAAAGAAAATTGTTGTAATGAAGAGACATGTTTACTGCAGCACTATTCAAAATAGCTAAAATACAGAATGAATCCAGCTGTTCAACAACAGATGAATGGATAAAGAAAATGCGGAATATATATACAACAGAATACGATACAACCATAAAAAGAATGAAATATCCTGTCATTAGAGGCAACATGGATGGAACTGGAGGACATTATTTTAAGTGAAATAAGCCAGGCACACACAAAGTTAAACACTGTGTGAGAACACAGTGTTTTTTTCATGTGAAAGCTTAAAAGAAAAGCTGATCTCATAGAAGTAAAAAGTAGAACAGAGGATACTAGAGGCTGGGAAAAGTAGGGGCAGGGAGGCATAAAGAGAGATTTGTTAAAGAATAGAAAATTACTGGTAGGTAGGTAGAAGTTCTAGTGCTCTATACTACTGTAGGATGACTACAGTTTATAATATATTTTTTCAAATAGCTAGAGGAGGATATTGAGTATTCTTAACAGAAAAAAATGGTAAATGTTTGAGATAATGAATATGCTAATTACTCTGATCTGATCACTATACATTATATGTTCCAAAACATTACCATGTACTCCATGATACTGCATATTATTATTTATGAATTTAAAACAATTTATAAAGCAAATTCTACTTATCTTAGCTACTGAGAACACAGCCAAGAACATCTGAGCAGCCAGCAATGTGATACGGTCAATGGACCAAAATCTGAGTATGTCACCAGGAAAATGTTTCAGGCCCACACTCTGATTTTACACATAATTTCTAAAAGCCTGATGATATACTTTCCCAATCAACAGTCAATTAGAATTGGCAAATGAGATGGGAAAAAGCTGGAGGAAAATAGGGCTTGTGGAACCAGTCAAATTTAAACCAGCAAGTAGCAACAACTGACAAACTGAGAGGACAACCATAGACTACAGAAAGCAGATGTAACAGTTTTAAAAGCAAAGACACTAAGATCATTTAGGTTAGGGGCAAAACCTCGTCTCGTTTCCTGAGGGAATTTATTGTCTAATAATTGGCCTTCAAACTGAAGATCCTGTGTCACCAGGATAATTTAAATCAGTCTTGTTATTTTCAATTTAAGAGGCAATGACATATAATATAAGCATTCCAAAAACATGTTAAAAAATTATAGCACTAAATGGAATAATTTTCATTTCTCCAGAAAATAAAATAGTGTGAAAAGGTTCATTTATTGAAGATGCTAGATAAATGAGAATACATGAGGCACTTTTATACTGTATTATAGTACCAGGAGGAGGAGACACATAGTTTACTAGCACAATAGTTTCAGTAAATAATACATTTTTGCTTTCCAAGGTTGGTATTATGTTCGTCACAAGAAAGGGATATTTTATTAGCTCTGGAAAAGTACATCTTTTGAGATCTCCAAAAGTGTCCAAATGCCTATGTTAAACTTATTATAAAGCAAATCTCAATTACTGAAAAGGATAGCATTATGCCACAAATTTCTCATTCTGAATAAAGCATGGCATTTCAAATCAAATTACATGGAGATTAAATTTTCTAAATCTTTAAAACCTTAGCAGTTTCTAGCCAGGTGTAGTGGCTGACACCTATAAGCTCAGCATTTTGGGAGGCCACAGTGGGTGGATCACTTGAGGTCAGGAGTTTGAGACCAGCCTGGCCAACGTATCAAAACCCCATCTCTACTAAAAATACAAAAGTTAGTGGGGCATAGTGGCATGTACCTTGGAAGCCTGAGGCAGGAGAATTGCTTAAACCTGGAGGTGGAGGTTGCAGTGAGCCGAGATCACACCACTATACTCTGGCCTGGGTGCCAAAGTGAGACTCCATCTCAAAAAAAAAAAAAAAAAACCACCAAAAACCAAAACAGAACCTTAGCAGGTTCTAAACCTTTCATGCTTTTAAGGAGACCTTTATACCTTCCCTCTTTACAAAACCAAAAATTCTTGCACAAGGGTAAAGTTTTCCTTTCGTTTGTCCACTGGAAGCCAGTTTTGATCATCACCCACGATATGAAAATGCCCAGCACACAGATGAATGAATGAATAAATAAATAAGTAAATAAAAACTTTACGTATATATGTAGGGTATGTGTGCATGTGTCAATATATCTATAACATATATTTGGATATATCTATATTGGTCTCCAAATTAAACTACATAGCGTAAAATTCTGACATATACCATGGCTTGTATATAAGGAAATTCATGGCCCTATATGAAATACTACAATAGGAGTTTGATATGATTTGTACTAGATCATCACATTCATCTTGGTGAAACTGGAATTCTGCTGGTAGTAAAGAACTGAGCATCAGAAATAATACCTCTGAATATCATTAAGGAGGCAGAAAGATTACTAAAAAGAACATGGGATCTGGAGTCAGACTTCATTTAAATCCACATTTAGGCACTTACTGTATGATCATTAGCACATTACTTACTCTGAACCTGGTTCCTTACCAGATGGGGGAAATTAATCCAGGATTGTTTTCAGAATTAAATGAAATAAAGTAAAAATATTTAGCATATTAACTAGCATATATTAGGCATGTAATATATATTAGTTACCTTCCATTATCCCAAAAACAGATTTTTTTCCAAGTCGATTTTACCTTCACTTGTAAACTTGCTGATGCAACTCTCCTTTCTAGATCTTCTACCTGTTGAAGGACACTCAAATCCATTTCCATTGCTTGTTCTTCTACTGACCAGTTCTCCACAATATCTCGAGTTACTTGGTTTTCTTCGTTTTCATTCAGTTCAATAATAGCAACTACATTTTAAAAGAAATTAATTTAAAAATCCACTTAGTAAGCTTTTCCTCTCAGAGATTTCTTCCAGAAAGTGAATAAACTTCTAAGGGGGCCATGTACATCTAACTTGACATACACAAATGCATTGTATGTACAGGCAGCTTACTCTTAAAAGTAGAAACACCATAAAAAACACAAAACAGTATGTCTGTAGGTGTAAAAAATTACAAGACAGTAAATATCAATTTAAAAAATATAAATTGTTGAGCAAAACAGAAAAAAATAGTAGTGAATTAAGGTATCATTTGTTTCTAGGTATCTGTGGGGGGTTGGTTCTAGGACCACCCCCCAACTCCATGAATAACAAAATCTACGGATGCTCACAACCCTTATATAAAATGGTGTTGGCCAGGAGTGGTGGCTCATGCCCATAATCTTAGCACTTTGAGAAGCTGAGGTGAGAGGATCACTTGAGGCCAGGAGTTCAAGACCAGCCTGGGTAACACAGTGAGACCCTGTCTCTACAAAAAAATAAAAAAAAAAACTAGCTGGGTGCGGTGGCATGTGCCTGTAGTCCCAGTGACTCAGAAGGCTCAGGCAGGAGGATTGCTTGAGCCCAGGACTTTGAAGCTGCAATCAGCTATGACTGCACCACTGTTCTCTAGCCTAGGTAACACAGCAAGACTCTCACCAAAAAAAAAAAAAAAAAAAAAAAAAAAGTGTACTATTTGCATGTAATCTACATACATCCTCCTGTATGCTTTTATTTCTAGGTTATTTATAGTACCTAAGACAATGTAGATGCTATGGAAATAGTTGCTATACTATGTTATTTATGGAAGAATGATAAGAAAAAAAAGTGTGTACATGTTCAGTATAGATGCACCCATCTTTCTTTTCTTTGACTCTGTTTGGTCTGCAATTGGTTGAATCTACATATGTGGAACTCATGAATATAAAGGACCAGTAGGTTGTGCTAAAATATGCTTTAGAATAAAATAATTCTTATAACTAAGCAAGAAAGCTGAAATCTCTTTTAGGTACATACCATCCTTATTCTTGATGCAGGCTTGAGTAATATAATCCAAATGTTTCTGAATTTGTTTTTGTAGTGCCTTTTCTCTTATTCCTCTGAGATGTAGCACTTTGAGCAAAGCTTTTAGGTCCTCTGGGTCAATAATTCTCCACCAACCAAACTGCATTTCTAAGTCAAGACAAATAAGTAGATCTTTTACAAATATTTTGAATAGGAAATGACACTATGGAAATAAAAAGATTTATTAGCTACACATGGAGCCATTAAATATTCAGTTATAATATAGGAATCCATAATACTGAAATCGAGTAAGTGGCTATAAACCATCCCAACGTACCTACCTTCTGGAATAGGTTTTGGACTAGGAAAATCTGCTGGTTTTGCTACTTCAACAGCTGCAGGTTGAGCTGAAGAGGCCTTTTCATTCTGTGGTACTGGAGATTCACTTTTACTTGAAGCAACATTGGAAGTCAAGAATGAATTACCATTTCCTTCTGATAACCCTAACCCAGATCCTAGACTAGGTACAGAGGATGTAAATGGAATATTAGAAGCAAGCACACCAGTGGGCCACCCACAAAACTGAAGTCCCATCATAGATACTCCACCTTTCACCTGCAAAAAGAAAACATTTATTAATAAAAACTAGATCACTCTAAGAAGTTAGGAAAAATGTTTAAAATAGGAAATTATTTTCAAAATTCTGAAAAATATTCTTTCATTTATTATAATTAGAGGAAAATGAAATACATTAGCAACAAAAATGTTAAATTCCATGTTCTTATTTGTTACCCAAAGTCATTTCCCTTTCAGATATTAATTATTTAAATTATTAATACATTAATAATTTAAAAAGTAATTAAAGATGACTTAGACCAAGGCTAGAAATCAGTAGTTCTAATGAACCTTGGTGACAGAAACTCTGAGTTGCTTCAGTTTTCATACCGTAGCAGGAATATTTTCACTATTTGAGTAATCCCCTTTGAGTAAAATCTCCATGGGGTCAAAGATTACATAAAGTAGTATCAAAATGAGCTACAGTTAGCAGTACTAACCTGAAGAGGGGATAAAGCAAATGGATTTAAGCCAACAGGATTCTGAGCAGAAGATCCAAGAGGAGCTGGGGCAGGTGAAGGTGACTTAGATGGTGGCTGAGACTGAGGAGTCACCAAAGAAGCAGTTGACATATCGGCATGAGTAAGTGAAGTGTCATCACAAGGTGTTCGTGGCAAAAGACTAAACCATTGTCTATTCTTTTCAGTCAGCGTTTTCAGTAACTGGTCATTGGGGAGAGGACTGCAGAACTTCCCTGGACCACTTGAACCAGTGTTAAACAGATTATTAGAGTCTGCCTTTTCCACATTGCTTTGCGTTGCTGTTGACTGGATGCTGCCCAATGGATGTTTTCCACTGTTCTGATAAGACAACGTACACCCATTTGCACTAACATTTGGTTTGGGAGTCATAGCCTCTGACTCAGGAGGCATCTTAGCTACTTCCAAAAGCTTACTTAATTTGGAAAAAGAGCCAGGTTTCTGAAGGAATAGATTTGTGTTATCTTTTTCTTTAAGATCTTCCTTTTGTTCACAGTGATCTGTATTTGAACAATTTAAAGTGTCCCCAGAAGTCTCAAACATTTCTTCTTTGATCCGGACACTGTCTGCCATTTTCAGTTTTTCTCTTTCTTTTGCAATTTCTTCTAGTCCTACAAAATCAAAAAGCATTATGAAAACCAGTTACTCCAGATCAAACCAATACTGTAAATAAATGTCATTACTCTTTATCAAATTATATGCATAAATACTCAAACATTTTTAGATTACCTAATACTCCCTATATTTTCCTTTTTTGTAGATTATAGCTTTCATTCACTGGAAAATTAACATAAATTTGTTATTAAAAAATTAAAATCCAAAAATATTAAAAGTACAAAAAATATTAAAAGCCCTACTACACAGCAAAAATTACCTTTAATATTTTTGTATTAAACCTCTAGGAGTGCTCTACGTGATACACACACACTTAAATCCATATAATTAAAAAAAGAAATTCTACTACATATATAATATTCTAAACTACCACAGGGTTTTATTGAATAATGCCCTGTAAACACCTTGACATGTTGATAAACATATAACTTCATCATAAATTTTAATGGCTACAGAATGAAATATATCATAACTATATCATTTATTAAACTATCAATCTTCTACTGATATATAATAGGTTCCAATTATTCACTATTATTAACTGTGCTGTAAATAACGAATGACCTTTTATCTATATTTTTAGACTTGTTCCCCCAATTTACTTTCTTAAAATAAATTCCTAGAAAAAACTAAGATGTGTACTTTTCAGAGTTTTTGAAATACATTGTCAAAACTGCCCTCTAGAAAGCCTGGATCAATATATACTCACATTAAAGTACCTGAAAGCATCTGTGTGCCAACACCCTCAATGAAACTGGATGCTGTCAATATTTTTGTCTTTTCCAATATTTGAGAGGTAAAAATCTAGATTGTATTATTTCTGGTCATTAGAAGGCTGATATCTTCTCCCCATAATATTAATTGATGTCAATGTTATTATAAGAATTTTTTAAAACTTTGTGTATTTAATGTTAAATCTAACCTTATTTTATTAAGAACACATTATACTTTCACGGAACTTTTAAAAAGTAATAAGTAAGATGACGAGAATAATGTAAATTATTAATGTTGAACTAACTTTCAGTACCCATTTATTTATGGTAGTTTCTACTAGTTTGACACTTATTGATCCTTATCAGCCGTGCCGGTCAGACACACTACTTGCCCATATTATACACTTGTATGTGCTCTTTGTCTTCATAAGTGCTATATCTTTCCAATTAGATTGTGAGCTCTTTGTGGATAGGGACAGGTTAACTGATTCTTTTGCATCTTGTTTTGCTCAAGTGATTCCGCTATGTCAGCCTCCTGATTAAGTGAGATCACTGGTGCACACCACATTCAGCCATATAACATGATTTTTAGTAGAGACAAGATCTTGCTATGTTGCCCAGGCTGGTCTTGAACTCCTGGGCTCAAACAATCCTCCTGCCTCAGTCTCCCAAAGTGCTAGGATTAGAGGCAAGAGCCGCTCGCTGTGCCTGGTCTGATTTTGCCTCTCCACAGCACTTAGTATAAGACACAGTACAGGTGCAAATAAACACTTGATGAATAAATCGTCTGAGTTTTTTCCTTATTTTAATTAATTGTAAGATAAGAAGAAATCTATACCTGTTATTTATAAGTTCACAGCACACAGAATATAGGAGATGTATATTCCTTTATTATTTCATTTATAGATCTATTAATCATATATATATTATATGTAAATCATAAATATTTTAGTGAATATATATGATTAATATATGCATATATGATTAATACATATTATTAATCATATATACTCACTACTATATCACATATATTAATAGATCTATTAATCAAATAAAACTTCAGAAAAAAATAAGTGAAAAATTATCCCTACTTCCCCCTGCTCTGCAATGACCACAAATAACAGTACAAAGTACAACTGCTATTTATGTATCATTTTGTAGTTCTTTTAGATCCATTATCTGACATGATCCTTACAACAATCAAATAATTTATATACAGCTTATCAATATTCTTTTGCAGAAAGGAAAATCAGGGTCCAGAGAGGTTATGTAGAAGGGCCTGGATGGAAATGGAGGTCTAATATGTAAATTCAATCAATGTTATTTAATCTGAGAGGCCTAAAATTAAAAACGAAAAACAAAACAAAAAAAAACATTCTTATAAGCTATTTTTATAAACCTTATAAATAAATAAATTATTTATTTATTTAAATCTTAAAGTATTTTAAGTGTGCCTGTGATACAGAAAGTACTATCCTTCCAACACTATGGAAAATAAAAGTACAGATGAAGATTATAAGATTTAAATAAGGAAATAGTATATATATTAATGTGCTAAAATAATTGTCTAATTAATTATCTGCTTTTCTGGAAGCTCAATTTCATGTATATTAAAAGTTCCACTTAAATAAGCTGGGAAGTTTATGGAAAAGTTTAGGATTTGAGCTGGATCAAGAAGGATGGGTGAAATTTAGATGGTAGAAGAAAAGCAGATTATTATATAACAAACAAGATTTGGCAAAGATGCAAGGAGAGGAATACATATGTGTTGAGTGAGTAGACTGGACTAGGTGAATTCTCATTAGAGAACAGTGTAAAGACAGCTTGGAGTCAGAATTGTATAGTCTTGAATGCCAGGCTGTCTGGTCTGACCTGCAGACCCTGACTCAGCGATAGATGAACAAATGCACTCAGACACAGATATCCAGTGAAAGAGCGGGCTAGGGGTGTCAGCCACTCACAGACACCAAGGAGGGTGCAGCCCTCACCAGCGGGCACTGCAGGCATTTATTAAGTATAGATTTAATGGCAAAGGCTTTGAGTCAACACACTTGTGGATCATTAACATGGTCGCCGTGCCCAGAGATGGCAGTCTTACAGATGATTAAAGGCCAGGTTCCAAGGTTTAAGTAAACTAACTTATCTAGATCAGTTTCTTTACAGCTCCTATTTATTTAACTTAAGCTTTCAGGCACCAGATAAAAGAATCTGGCTGCCTTTAGCCAAATCCTATTCTGAGGCTTTTGCAAGACCCTCCAGCCTTCCAAGAAGGTTTGTGTCCATTTTACAATTTTTCCCACCACCCTGACTGAACTCCTATAGCTAAGTACATATTTATAACATCATGTTACAGGTTACAGAGAGTCATTTAAGGTTTCAGAGTAGAGAAATGATATGATGACAGAATGTAATAGAGGAGGAATTGTATATAGAGAAGTTGAGGACAGGTGTAATAATCCAGGTATATGATGATGAAGAACTGATTTCAGTAGTGTTGCAAAGAGACTGATTTCAGGTATTTTGAAGGAACGTTGATGTCCTAGATACTTCAAGTTTACATGTCCAAGTGACTAAGAAAAATGTGGATCTTAATCATATTGAATATTTAACCAGTCTGGGTAGGGCTCAGATTGGTTGGTTTCTTAAGCTTTTCAGGTGATTCTAATAATACCTAAGGTTAAAAAGTCACTCACCTGGGCATTTTTAAAAAATCTGCTCTCAAGTCTCCCAGGTTCTATACTTCTAAATGACCCATAATTTTGTCATTTTAAATAGATTCCCATACTAAAACTTTGACTTAATTTCATTTCAAACAACCCCTCCTGTTGACTGCTCTAATTCATTTTAAAGTATCATAATTTTTATTATGTGTGTATTTTATTTATTTTTGAGACAGGGTCCTGTCTGTCACCCAGGCTGGAGTACAGTGGTGCACTCTTGGCTCATTGCAACCTCTGTCTCCTGGGTTTAAGCAATTCTTGTGCCTCAGCCTCCTGAGTAGCTGGAACTATAGGTGTGTGCCACCGCGCCTGACTAATTTTTCTATTTTTTGGTAGATATGGGATTTTGCCATGTTGCCCAGGCTGGTCTCAAGCTTCTGGTCTCAAATGATCCATCTGCCTCAGCCTCCCAAAGTGCTAGGATTAAAGGTGTGAGCCACCACACCTGGCTCGTAATTTTTCTATTGTGAATTAAGTCATTAAATTTATCTCTAATCACCACTTTTCCTACATCATACTCAATAATTTTTTATAGTAATTCAACCTTTAAGATCCTTCTTTCTGTCTTCCTTTACTCTGTTTGCTCCTAAGGTTATGGCCTCCCTACTTCTTAGCTGGGTTATTGTAATGGTTCCACAATCAATTTCTTTACTTCTTTTAATCCAATGCATATTTTGCTCCCAGATTATCTATGTTAGTGTAATTCCCCTGCCAAAATTAGTCTCTGCCCTCTATGAGCTCACAGTCTAGTGGCAGAAATGGTCATCTGTACCAAACATTATGACAAAATACTAAGTAGGGTACATAATGTTTCTCAGTTTTAATCCCTCTAGGCACTTCACTTTCATACCTTTGAAAGTTCTGAGCTTACTTTTAGCGCAGAATCCTAAAATCATTAGAGCTGCCTCTAGGACCACTCCTGAATTGGAAAGCAAGTATACAGAACAGAAGTCTATTTGTATAGGCTAGAAGATCTTCCAAATAGATCTATCAGAACAATTCTGTTTTTGTCAGATACTGAGATTCTGCATAACATTTTGATTAAAAAAAGTGAAAATGTTTTAAAAACAAAAACCATTAAAAAAAACCATTACTAAAAACAAAAACCTTAAAAGCAACTGCTTTATTTATATTTTCTATTGGAGTCATCTAGATGATTAGCCAGTCTTCTCTCCCCAATGGACTATAAACATGATATGGATTCTATTTCTTTTTTTTTTTTGAGATGGAGTCTTGCTGTGTCCAGGCTGGAGTGCAGTGGTGTGATCTTGGTTCACTGCAACTTCCACCTCCTGGGTTCAAGTGATTCTCCTACCTCAGCCTCCCGAGTAGCTGGGACTACAGGCACATGCCACCACCCTTGGCTGATTTTTTGTATTTTTAGTAGAGATGGGGTTTCACCGTGTTAGCCAGGATGGTCTCCATTTCCTGACCTTGTGATCTGCCCACCTTGGCCTCCTACAGTGCTGAGATTACAGGTGTGAGCTGCTGCGCCCGGCCAACATGGATTCTATCTTATACAGCTTTGTGTTTCCTATGGTGCCTAGAAATGTCTAGTACCTAGCAGGCATTCAAAAATGGGTTTTTTCTTCCATGTCTGATGAGGACAAAAGTGTTAATGTTAGTGCTTACAGATTTCAGAAAGTAAAAACATGTACCAACATTAGTCAATAGCTACATTCTAAAACCTATAAGCACTAACATAACACTTTTGTCTCCATCAGAATTCGGCATTTGAAAACGTCCAGACATGGAGTTCTGAAAATTTACATTCAAGAAGGTTTACTGAGCACATAAATGCACAATGTACTCTGCTAGTTAATGTAACATAAATGGAGCCAGCAAAAGAAGTCTAAAGGTAGAATATCATGAATTTGTGGTAACACAAAATTCAAAAAAGGAAGAAGTCTGAAGGAGAAGGAAGTGACCTCAAATTTCAAACATTAATAAGATTTGAAAAGGAATGAGGATTATAATGAAGATCTTAGATTTAAGCAAGTTACCTACAGGGGGGTAGTGTCAGGATGTATGCTTATTATCAAATAATAAACTACTTATTGGGAAGTTTGACAGTGGGAAGGACGAGAAATGGAGCAGCAGCTATAAAAGGTAATACAGGCGAAGATCTTTGTCCACTAAAGAAAGAAAGAACAGTTTATGTGTGATGGCAGAAATAGTAGCAAAAGACATATCAAGGGTTGGAACACCAACAGTATCGTGTTTTATGAGGCAGGCTTTTAACCTTGGCATTAAGCTTGTAAAGTTCAATTGTCGGAATGTTTCTAGTGCTTTTCCTCCTTTTTATGTATCAGTGAAGGGGCATTATGAGTTCAAAAGGAATGAGAAGCAAGGTTGTACATGTTTACCAAACATTGATTACGGGAACACAAAATATACTGAAGAAGTAACAGAGTTTTAAAATATATAGTTTCTTATTTAACAATTTATACTGGATTATTAGTTCTTACCTTCACCACTCTCCATGCCTTCTACAAAAACTCCCCCACACTGGGGAAGAATCCAGTACCGGCGTCTGTAACGATCCTGGCCAAACATCATTGAACGTAATGAGTGAGAAGCGTCAAAGAGCTTCCTTCTGTACTGACTCTGTTGCTGTTAAAAAATGGTACACATAATTAAGTTTGGGATGTTAAATGCTTTAAAAATTAATATATAAGTAAATTTATGCTTATTATACCTTTAAGCAGATAAATTCCACTACTGGGAAAAGAGCAAAAGGGCTAAATATTCATGCTTCACTTCAATTTCAGTAACATTTATAAAGATAGAAATCACTTTAAGGATAATTATTTTTGCTGCCATGGCATAAGAGGATAAGTTTTATTTTATCAAGCATCTTATAGTAAAACATGTCTTATATTTGATAATAAATAATGGGATTAAGTATTTTACAGAGCCAAAGCAAACTGGTTCAGTTCTATTGATTACAGTGTATAACAAATAATACATATAGGCCAGGCACAGTGGCTCATGCCTGTAATCCTAGCACTCTGGGAGGCCAAGGCAGGTGGATCATTTGAGCCCGGGAATGAGAGACCAGCCTCAGCAACACAGTGAGACCCCATGTCTACAAAAAATATGAAAAATTAGCTGGGCATGGTGGCATATGCCTGTAGTTGCAGCTTCTGGGGAGGCTGAGGTGGCAGGATGGCTTGAGCCTGGGAGGTCAAGGCTGCAGTGATCATGCCATTGCTCTCCAGCCTAAGTGACAGAGCGAGACTCTGTTTCACAAACAAACAAAGCAAAACAAAAACCAAATAATATATATGTAATTGGCTAAACCTGTATTTGCCAATTTTTATACTCATGTTGTAAACTTAGACAACATATAATTAAGTTTTAGGATAGATCTGTGATGAATCTAATACTAATACCATACACAGGCAGCTCGTAATATCTTTAAAAATTCATTTTTGTTCTTATAAAAAGCTCATTTTAAATTTCACTAATGCTATGAAATTTAGTTTTTTTTTTTTTGTTTTTTTTTAAATAGAGACGGGATCTTGCCATATTGCCCAGGCTTGTCTCAAACTCCTGGGCTCAAATGATCCTCTCTCCTTAGCCTCCCAAAGTGCTGGGATTACAGGCATAAACCACTGCTGAAACTGAATTTTTAATGAGAAGTATGTAAATATGGACAGTTTACAAATCCAATACAAATAAAACCCACAAATATACAAATGTAAAATAAAACCTAAGATGCTGAAACTATCACTATGAAATTCAACTGAATTTTTTAGTAATTAATTCCAAAAAATAAAACTATGCCTTAATTGATACTTTGTATTTATATGAAGAGCTGAAGAATATAGAATATTTTCTTTCTAGGCTACGATTAAGTTCAGTATGATGTTTTAAGAGGCAGGCTTTTAATCCTGGCATTAAGCTTGTAAAGTTCAATTCTAAGAATGTTTCTAGTGCTCCTCATCTTATTTTTTTTTCTGACAAAAATGCTATTCAGAGTCTTCATTTTTAATTATTCACCAAAAGCTAGTTTTTGCTTAGCAGTCAGAAATACTAATCCCCATACAATGTAGATTTTTAAAACACTGTGAAGAAGATGTAAATGTTAATCAGAAAAGTGCTTACTTTACTCAGTTTTTCAATCTGTTTTTCCAGCTCTTCAACACTTGCTGCTTGGTCACCTTCATCCTATTCATAAGAAAATACAGTATCATTTATCCATTTTTAAGATTCAATCAATCAGTAAATATTTAATGAAAGTCTCCTATATGCAAAGTACTAGAAGAGGCACTATGGAAAGGAATAAGAATCAGCTCTTTTCTATAAACTAATCATCTGGCAGAGAGATAAATAAAATGTTACATTAAAAAAACACAAAACCCCAGGTAGAGTGGCTCATGTCAGTAATTCCAGCACTTTAGGAGGCTGAAGTGGGAGGATTGCTTGAGGCCAGGAGTTTGAGACCAGCCTGGACATCATTGTCAGATCCAGTCTCTACAAAAAATAAAATTAGCTGGGCACAGTGGCTGGTGCCTGTAGTCCCAGCTAATTGGGAGGCTGACACAGGAGGATCACTTGAGCCCAGAAGTTCAAGGCTGCTGTGAATTATGACCATTCCACTGCACTCCAGCCTGCAGACCTTATCCCCTCAAAAAACAAAACATAACAAAACCACACACACAATAAACCCCCCAAATAGCAGGAAGGTATAAGGACCTCAAAGAGAGGTAGCGATTAAAAGCTGTGAAGTTCAA